>JADRCC010568860.1:6400-18674 GCA_019843855.1 Hylomyscus alleni
CTGATATAATGATAGAACACACACACGGGGGGAGAAAGAGAGAGACAGAGATTGAGAGAGACAGAGAGAGACAGAAGCTGTAGGTTGGATGATGCCTACATACACTTCTTCTGAGGCAATCTTCTGTTATCTTCCTTTTTTACAGAATTTTCTTTATCACTTTATATGTTCCTCAAGTCCACAGGACACTACTGTGATCATACATGGCTCTAATCCTGCTTTTCTTGAGACCCAGTTCATATATAAAGAAATATTGTAGTATTTTTTCTTTCAGTAAATTATTTCATTGAATTATTTCTTGTTATACAAAATATTGCAGAGATAGATGAAAAGACAAAGTTGGAGAGAAATATGCATTTATTTTTATAACTGAGCATATTCCTATATTTCACTGACTGACTGTACAAATAAAAAATTTAAGAACATGAGAAAAAAATAACATACGTATTTTTATTTTCCTTTAGGGCTTTACATGATTTGTAGAGCACTAATAGTATTTTTTTAGAATAAACATGCTTAAAGAACATTACAAAGATGGGTTTATTTTAGTATATAATTGCTGTCAATTGTTGCTCACACAAGCTCACAATTTATGTTGAGAACTTCAGCATGAATATAGCACAAGATTAAAAATATGTCTCAACTAATTTACTACATGGAATAGACAAATGAATTTTTTTGTTTTAAGAAACTTAGTGCTGAGCTAGAAAGATGATGCAACAATTAAGAGTCTTACATAGGACTTTAGCCTCATTCCAAGCACCCACATCAGGTGGCTCACCACTTCTTGTGATTCCAACTTGGTTTCAAAGACCTCTTAAATATACCTGCACTTACATGTACACACACATACAAACACACACACATGCAATACATTATATATTCATACATATATAATTACATATGTAATATATGTTGTACATATAATGAGAAATAATAAAATAATTCTTTAATAAAATAAATTTAGTTTCTGCATTTCATAGATAGCTGGTACCAATGATACTAAAGGTAATTTATACTATTAGGAATTTGGCATTTACTACAACAATATTTGTAATTATATATGATGTGCAAATACATACAAATTCAACATGGAGTATTCATAATGAATATTAATTAGACTATATTAAAGAACCAACCTTTTGTGATTTGAAGTCCTTGCTTATAATATAACCAGTAATGGCTTTATTTATTATTTTTATTTTTTTATAGAAAAAATAAATACATTTATCAAGAAAACACATCATTTATATATATGAGCAAACAATATTTCTTAGAAATAAGATTTTAAGACAGATTTTACAGGCAATATGCAAAGTATTGTGATTGTGAATTTTGAATATTTAATTATAGATTATAAATGTATCTGTTGACAGATAAGATATGAGATAAAAATGATGAAAAGATATATGAAAGAATGAAATAGACAAGTAAGAAAGATTTAGATTAGAATAAATATGAAGCTACAAACTTGTGAAGGTGGTTGTAAAATAAGAATATAAAGACTCTGTATCCACTTTTCAGTCTAAAACACTAAGAACTATTGAAACTACAGGCCGTTTTTTTGGAGTGCTATAATTAAGATACATGATAAATTAAGAAGACTCATTTTCAAAGACAAATGTGACATAATAACATCCCAGTCATAAAAACTGGAATGCAATGAAATGAAAATGAATTGGAGAATATAGCACATTATAGTTTTTTCTAAGAAGTAAGCTTACAGAAAATCATATTCATATCCTAATTTCTTTACTTTGATTGGATTCCAACTAAAGTTACGTCAAAATTCAACATGATATTTTAATTTCATATTATTTTACTAATTATATCAAAGAAATCAAATTAGTTTCATTTGATTTTTTTGTATTATGAAAAAAATGAAGAAAACAATATACACAGAGATAGCAAATGGTAACATATTTCGTGACTGCGGTGAAAGGTTGCATTTACTGGTTTATGATATGTTCTATACTATATGAGAAAAGTAAATATATTTTCTATGGTGTAAGTAATCAAATAATACTTTCTTTTCTATCAAAATAATTGTTTTAAACCCACAGAGTTAACTACCAAATCTCAGAAGCCCTCACAAAGACTGAAGTGACAATCATAGACCCTATATGGGTTTGCACCAGTTCCTTTGCATATGTTATGGTTGCATAGCTTGATGTTCTTGCAGTACATTTAAAAAAAATTATTAATGAATTTATTGACTCTCCATCCTCCTCTTAGTTTTCCTTTCTTCCTGTCCTTCCAGTCACTCCCTCTCCCATTACCTCTCTGCCATCTTCTAGTCCATCTCTTCTGAAAAGGTTCACAAAAAGAGAGGCCTTCCATGGATATCAATCTGACTTGATATATCAAGGTTCAGTAGAACTACTCACAACTTCTCTTATTGTGGCTAGACAAAGCAGCCCGGTTAGGGAGAAGGGGTCTAAAGGCAGGTAGTAGGGTCAGAGACAACTCTTGCTCCTGCTGTTAGAGGTCTTACATGAAGATAAAGCTGCACATTTATTACATATGTGCCAAGAGCCCTTGTTCATCCATGTATGTTTTCTGTTTAGTGATTCAGTCTTATGAGCTCCTGTGGCCCAAATTAGTTGGTTCTGTGTTTTCTTGTATTCTCACCCTTTCTGGTTCCTTCAATCCTTTGTCTCCCCTTTCCATAGAAATGCCCTAGCTTCTCCTAATATTTGGCTGTGTTCTTGGCATCTGTTTCAATCAGTTGATGAGTGAAGTCTCTCAGATGATGGTTATGCTAGGCACCTTTCTGGAACTCTAGCAGACTATCATTAATAGTGTTGGGGTAGACTCTCGTGGCATAGATCTCAAGCTGGGTCAGTCATTGATTGACCATTTGTTCAACTTCTGCTCCATTTTTACTACTGTACATCTTGTTGGCAAGAGAAATTGTGGGTCTAAGGTTTTGTGGCTGGGTTTGTGTCTCAGTTGCTCTATTGGAAGTCTTTTCTGTTTACAGGAGATGGCCATTTCAGGACCCATACTTCCCCTCTGCTAGCAGTATTAGCTAAGGTTACTGTCACAGATTCTTGCAAGTTTCCATTGTCCTGGATTTCTAGCTCAGCCAAGAGATGTCCCCCTTACCAATTCCAATTTTCTCTCCAAGTACTCTCAGCCCCCATCCTGCCCCACACGATTCCCTCTGTATCCTTCCCTAACCCCTCCTGCATACAATATAGTCCCTCCATTTACCCCTTATATCTATTGTTTTCACTTCTCAATGAAATTCAAACATCTCCTCTTAGACAATCCTTGTTACTTGGCTTCTTTGGTCTATGTTTTGTAGCTGGTTATCCTGTACTTTACAGCTACTATCTACTTTTATGTGAATAACATACTGTATTTGTCTTTCTGGGTCTATGTTACCTCTCTTAGGATGATGTTTTCTAGTTCCATTTATATGCCTTGAAGTTTCATAATATTATTTTTATTAGCAAGTATATTGTATAGTGTAAAAGTGCCATATATATTTTATCCATTCTCCAGTAGAGGGACATCTAGGTTGTTTACAGTTTATGATTATTATGAATAAAGCTCCTATAAACATAGTTGAGCATGTGTCCTTATGCTGGAGGTGTGTTGGTTTTTGACAAAGGCTTTTTCAGCTTCTAATGAGACAATCATGTGGGTTTTTACTTTTCTTTTAGTTTGTTTATATGGTAGATCACATTGATGGATTTTCATATGTTGAACCTTTCCTGCATCTGTAGAATAAAACCTACTTAATGATGGTGAATGATGTTCTTTATGTATTCTTGAATTCAGCTGACAAGTATTTTATTATGTACTTTTCCATTAATTTTCATAAAGGAGATTGGTCTAAAATTCTCTTTATTATTTGAGTCTTTGTGTGGTTTATCTATTAGGGGACTTTGAGGCTTAAAATGAATTTGGGAGTGTTTGCTAGATTTCTATACTGTGGGATTATTTGAAAAAACTTGGTATCAGCTCTTTTTTGAAAGTCTGGTAGAATTCTCCACTAAATCCATCTGGCCCTGGGTTCTTTTTGGTTCATATATTTTTAATGGCTGCTTCTATTCCTTAGGGGTTATGGGCCTATTTAAATTGTTTACCTGTTCTTGATTTAATGTGTGGTATATGGTATCTATCAATAAAATCATCTATTTCTAAATCATCTATTTCAAAATTTCCAATTTTGTGAATACAGGTTTTTGAAGTAAGACCTGAGTATTCTTTTAATATCCTTGGTGTTTATTTTAATGTCTCATTTTCATTTCTGATTTTGTTAATTTGGATATTATGTCTCTGACTTTTAGTTAGTTTGGCTAAAGGTTTGCCTGTCTTACTTATTTTCGCAAAGAACCAACTCTTGGTTTCATTGGTTCTTAGTTTTGTTCTCTTAGTTTCTAATTTATTGATTTCAACTCTGAGTTTAATTATTTACAATCATCTACTCCTCTTCAGTATGTTGGCTTCCTTTGTTCTACATCTTTCAAGTATACTGTTAAGTAACTCGTATTGCATTTCACTAATTTCTTTATGAAGGCACTTAGTCTCTTAGCACTGCTTTTATTTTTTAACATAACATATTTGGTTATGATGATACACACTCCTCTTAGCACTGCTTTTATTTGTCACATAACATATTTGGTTATGATGTAAATTCATTTTCATTGAATTCTAGAAAGTCTTTGATTTCTTTCTTTCTTTCATCCTTGACCCAGTGGTCATTGTATAGGAAGATTTTCAGATTCCATGGGTATGTAAGCTTTCTGTTGTTTCTGTTGTTGTTGAAATTCATCGTTAATCCATGGTCATCTGATAACAGGCCATTATTTCAGTTTTTCTTGTATCTCTTGAGACTTGTTCTGTGTCCAACTATATGTCAAATTTTGGAGAAGTTTCCATGTGCTGAGAAGAAAGAATATTCTTTTATATTTGGATAAAATATTCTGTAGATATCTGTTAGGTTATTTGATCCATAATATCTGTTAATTTCATTATTTGCCTGCTTATATTTTGTCTGGATGTGCTCTCCATTGGTGAGAGTCAGGTATTGAAGTCTTTCACTATTAATGCTTGATTTAACCTTTATTAATGTTTCTTTTACTAATGTCAGTACTCGTGTATTTGAAGTAGAGGTATTCAGAAATAAGACATCATCATGATAGATTTTTTTTTTTTTGAGTATTAGTCGTACTCCCTACCTTTTTTGAGCAATTTTGGTTGAAAGTATATTTTATTTTTTATTAAAACAGCTATTCCATCCTTCTTAGTCCTGCTTTCTTGGAAAACCTTTTCTATCCTTCTCAGAAGTATAATATTTCTTTTTTGCTGAATTATGTTTCTTATATTCGGCAGAATGATGGATCCTGTTTTCACATCCATCCCTTTAGTCTGTGTCTTTTTATTGGGGTAATTGAGTCCACTGATGTTGTAAGATATTAATGGCTGATTATTTTTTGAGAGTTATAGTTTAGTTTGTGTGTATGTATATGTGTGTGTGTGTTGCCTTCTTTTGTATTTTCTGGTGTGTATTAATCTATTTCATGTGTAATTAACCTCCTTATGTTGGATGTTTCCTTCTAGTATCTTCTTTGTGCTATATTTGTGCATAGATATTAAATTTGGTTTTGTCATGGAATATCTTGCTTTCTTCATATATGGTTATTGAAAGTTTTTCTGTGTATAGTAACCTGGGCTAGCATCAGTGGTTTCTTACAGACTACAAGATAATTAGTAAGGTTCTTTGGGCTAGTCTCTATTGAGAAGTAGGGTGTAATTTTCTTATGGGCACACCTTTATATGTTACTTGAATATTTTCCCTTGTAGCTTTTAATACTATCTTTTTGTTATTTAGATTTAGTGTTTTGATTATTATATGGCTGTAGGATTTTCTTTTCTTGTTGAGTCTGTTTGTTGTTCTGTAAGTTTCTTGTATGTTGTAGGTAACTTTAGGTTAGGGAAATTTTCTTCTAGAATTTTGTTGAAATATTTTCTGGAATTTTGAGCTGGGAATCTTCTCCTTCTACTCCTATTATTCTTAGTTTTGGTGTTTTTGTGGTGTCCCAGATTTTCTGAATGTTTTGTACCAGAAATTTTCTAGATTTAACATTGTCTTTGACTGATGATATCTTCTATTATATATTGTATGCCTGAGATTCTCCTTGCCATCTCTGGTATTTTGTTGGTGATGCTTTGTCTGTAGTTCCTATTCTTTTACCTAGGTTTTCCATATCCAGGATTCTCACAATTTGTGTTTTCCTTATTGCTTCTATTTCTATTTTCAGTTCTTAAATAGTTTTATTCTTTTCCTTCACCTCTATTATTGTTTTTTTCTGTATTTCATTAAGAGAGTTACTCATTTTCTCCATAAAGGCCTTTATCATCATCCTAAGACTAGATTTATGCCATTTTCTTGTGCTGCAACAGTGTTAGGATATCAAGAGCTTGCTGTTGTAGGATAGTTTGGCTCCAGTGTTGCCATATTGCCCAGGTGTTTTACATTGATTGTGTTTTTATGCTGTCCTTTAGCCAGTTAGGTTTTAGTCTTATCAGTTTAAATACTAATTTCTGAGTTTATCTCTGTTAGTTGCATGTTTGGGGATATATTACACTTGATTTCTCTTTCTCCTTGTCTGAGTCCCCTAGAGTTCTAGTTGCCAAGGAGTCTTTAGGTCTACTACAGTGTCTCCCTGGTTTTTCTATGGCCCTTGTAGGTGCTACCCTTGCCTCTGGGGTCTTTAGTGATAGATAGCTTAGGTCTCTGGTGCTGGTGGGTCTCCAGAGAAGCAAGTCCAGCTGAAAAATGGAATTCATGGGAGTAAAGAGCAATTTAAAGGTGATAGTGTGTTTATGGGAATATGGAAGACAAGGGTAGGGTTTTACCTGCTTGTTCCTGGTGATTGTAAGCCTCTAGAAATGCAGGCAGAGTTGTAGGGAAGGAAATGGGACACAAGGTATAGGTTGTAGTTTACTACTGTTGAGGCTGCTCTCAGGGGATTTGCTATCAAGGCTTGGGAGGGGAGATGCTTACCAGGTTGTCCATGTGTCTGGAAGGCCTCTAGTAAAGCAAGTAGAGTTCTAGGGCAACAAATGGAGGCCCTTTTGTAGTACTTCTAACAATGGGAGTGGGATAGATCTTGATTCTTTTGCTTTTGTTTGGGATGCTTTTCCACTTAATTCATCTATTCATCCAGCCTTAATATGAGGGTTTGAGTCTAGTCTTATTGTAATTTGTTATGCTATGTCCAGTTGATATTTCTTGGAGGCCTGCTTTCTTTTCCTTTCTTTCTTTTCTTTTCTTTCTTTTCTTTGCTTTTCTTTTTTAAAAGAGAAAAGGTGGAGGATTAGATATGGAGTAAGGGAGAGATTTGTGTTGAAGATAGGAAAAACAAAAGTAGGAGAGATGTATCTAAAGAATAAAAATTAAACTAAAAAAGAATGAAGACAATAATAATAATAGATTTAATGGGGTAGAAACAGAGAGATAAGAATCACATTTTCTTTGTCATATGTGGAAGTTAAAACAACTCAAATGCCCACAATTAGATGTTTGAAAATCAGAGTGAAATGATATTCCATCCACTTTAGTTTCAATAAATACATTTTTTCTATTATTTTTTTTTTTTACTGATATGAGGTAAGGTCTTGATTCAATCATTCTTTAAGATTATGCATGAAGGAAAACAATTGAGTAAGTAGATGACTTTCAATTAAGAGCATTAAACTGAGAACTGACATCAGGAAAATAAGACCTTTCTAGAAACAAGTCCTTCCTTATCCTAAGAGGAAAGTATCCTGTACTTGAATACTCATTTTAACAACTACAAGATCATAGTTTGGAAGGCTTAAATTTTATTAGTTGGGAAGGCTTAATCTAATATAAGATCCAGTGATCATTGTTTCAGTGGTAATAAAGCTGAAAAAAATGAAGTGAGTAGTAATCAATAAATTAAGTGTACTGATGATTTCAGAGCTCATTTTATTACTTTAAGTTATAATCAAAGTTCAAATGGAAAACAGCTCTATAACTATGGTTTAAGTAGAAATTGATTATTATTGTCCTGAAAAGACATTTATTACTAAGAAATGGTAACTTAAAACTTATTAGGAAAAGTGATTTTATAATGAGAAAGCAAAGACTTATTAAATGACATAATATAATTAGGATCATAAAATATTATGTTAACATCTGGTAGTGTAAAACTGTCTAATTAATGAGTGAAAGATCAATACATAAAAGTGTGTCCAGGAATATTTTTCCTTTCCAATTAAATAATTGTTAACCTTAGAGCACTAGTTGCATGAAGAAATTTACTAACAATCATAAAGTAACATTTGTGTTTTATAGAAAGTTAGAAAATTAATTCAAACTAATTGCAATTGATACTATAAAATTGTCTATCCTTATTTCAATAGCCTTCCTGCAGATTTCTTTACAGTATCTTAGTTGCAATTATGTATTACTCTTATCCATTTATGTGGTTATTTAATGACTTACATGGTAAATACTGTGTCAAAATATTTCTAAATATATTTTATTTTGAAAGCACTGGTAGTATTTTATACTTAGTTCATGTCATGAATCATTTAAATGAACCATTGCATCAGAGACTTGCTTGTTACAGATTCTTCCAACTCGTTATATATTATATCTGTTAATAAATATGTATTACAAAATTGTTAAGTGTTAGTTTTAGATATACATTTTTTGTAGGAGGCATATATAGAATTAATATATAGAGATTATCTACTCAAATTATCTTAATTGTTGATCACTAAAATAAGAATTATACCAAATGTTACTATTTTATTTAATAATAAATTCTTTTAAGCATACTATTTTTTTCTTTTCTGTATTTCTCTTTTAGAATAATGAAATGCTCAGTGTCCATGCCTAAGATGGATCCCAAGATGGGGCAGTCTCTGGAAGGCCTTTCCTTCTGTCTATGCTACATTTTTTGTCCCTGCATTTCCTTTAGACGACAACAATTTGGGGGTAAAAATTTTGAGATGGTTGAGTCGCCCCATCCCTCAACTGGAGGTCATGTTTATCCACTGGAGATTGTCTCTTTATGTTCTATCTTCCTATTGTTGGACATTTCAGCTAGTGTCATCTCCATTGGGTCCAGGCATAGATTGGATGTTCCACATCAATACATACTTCTTCTTAAAGATACCATACTTTTAATATTTTTATAATATCGCTTATAATTACTTAATATTATTTTACCATGTAGGAAAATATAACTGTTTGAAACAGTATAAATTGATGGAGACATCACATTTGGGGTTGAGTGTCCAAGGTCTTTCACTCTGTGTGTAATGTCTAGATATGGGTCATTTTTTTTCCAACTTTCTGCATCAGGAAGCTTCTCTGATGATGGATGAAGAAGGCATTGATTGTGCTTGTCTTTCTGGGTCTAGAGTAAATCACTCAGGATTATCTTTTCTAATTCAATCCATTTCTCTCTTATTGCAAGTTTCATGATGTAATTTTTTAGTGTTTGAATAATACCTCATTGTATAAATGTACAACATTTTCTTTTTTCATTCTTATTTTGAAGGACATCTAGGTTCTTTCTAGTTTTGGTCAAAAACCCATAGAGCAGAAATGAACATAGTTGTGCAACTGTATTATTTGTACTTGGATGAAGTGTTCTTTGTATATATGCCCAGGAGTGGTATAGCTGGGTTTTGAGGTAGTTTGATACCAAATTTTCTGAGAAACCACCATATTGATTTCCAAACTGGGTATAAAAGTTTTTATTCCTACCAGCAACAAAGAAGTGTTAACTTTATTTCATATCCATGCATGTATGATCTGTCATTCCCTTGTGATATTGATCTTAGCTATGCTGACAGGCTTAAGTCAAAATCTCTAAGTAGTTTGATGTGCATTTCCCTGAAAGCTAAGAATATTGAGCATTTCTATAAGCTGTTCTAATCCATTTGAGTTTCTTCTATTCAGAATTCTGTCTAGATCTGTACCTTATTTTATATCAATTGATATGTATGTATATATATGACATCATCAGGCTGCTGTTGGATATGGAGGTTGGTGAAAATCTTTTCTCATTCTATAGGCTATAACTTTGTTCAAAGGATGGTGTCCTTTGTCTTATAGAAGATTTTCATTTTAATGAGATTCCATTTATTATGGTCTTAGTGTCTGTTCTAATGGTATTCTGATCAGAAAATCTTTTCCTACGCCAGTGAGTTGAAGGCTATTGCCTACTCTCTTCAGGGCTCAAGGAATCCTGCTGAAGAGAGTGGAAAAGGGTGTAAGAGTCAAAATAAATGGAGGAAACAGAGAAAATAAGACCCACTCAATCAACATGAGCCAAGCTCATGTGAGCTCACATAGACTGAGGGAGCATACACAAGGCTTACAAAAAGATGTGCCCTTGGCTGGAATTTGTAAAGCAAATTCTAGAGCAGAGTGTCTTATAAAATATAAGAATGACACAAATCCCTTTCTATGGTCTATTGAGTACTGAAGAAAGCAATTATAGAAGATTCTTTTTAAACTCTGAAAAACAATTTAAGTACAGCGAGAACAGAACCTGCATACTTTCAGAGTTTCTACAGGCATAGAAGAAAGCTAGTTTGGACAAGTAAGAAAGTTTCTCCCATTACAGAATGTCAATTTAAAGACACAATTAATGAAACCTTAGTAATAAATCTAATAAAAAGAAAGATTTTGTTAGACCTGTTCATATAGTAGAAGAGAAGAAAAACTTCATTGAAATAAACTAAAGCAACATAATATAAACATGATATGTTCACCACAAAACAACAAGAGAACCTTGAAAGAATATATCTAGGAAAAAGTCCAACACTTACTGAAAAATATTTCAGAAATCATCAAAAATGCATTTAGAAATTCAGTAAACACACTACAGCTAAACTATGAGTATCCAAACACAAAGATAAGAAGTCATAAGAGAAACCATTCATCTTTGTTTATAGACCCTTAATTAAAGTAATGGATTACTTTTCCTTTAAAAATGTCAGATTAAATATGGCATTATGTAAATATGTTATTAGTTATGTTTAAAGTGAAAGGAGAAGAGGCCCCGTCAGAATTTTTCATTTTGGCCCCTCTTTGACGGGGTTGCGTGTGTGTAGTGGTTTTCACACATAAATATGTGAAAAAGAGGGCGTGTGTCTTCCTCTATGACACATTCTATCAGTTCGAGCAGAGCATCTTTGCTGACCTGAAACCCCTGCTTTTTTGGTAAGGTTAGTTGCCAACAAACCTTAATGATGATCCTGTCTCTGAACCTTTCTGTGGTGGTGGTACTGGCATGCTGGATCCCACTTAATTATTCTTTAACCATGTTGCTATTCAGAGTTCTGGTTTTAATACTTAAGTAAAAAAGTACTCTTAATTGCTGAACCTGGTTTCCAGTTTCATAAATGTGTGTGTGTGTGTGTGTGTGTGTGTGTGTAAGTTACTAAGGATACATGCTAGGGAATAATTCCACCACTAAACAATATGTCCATAAAAGTTTTTTTTAGCATTTCTTGTGTAGTTAGCCTATTAGAATCTAGATATAAATTTTGATATTTAAGAATATTTTGGTTTTCCCCTAATTTTCTAAGGAATTCCTTTTTTGTGTATAGAATTCTTGATTGGAGGGTAATTTCAGCTGCTTGAGTATAGAGGAGTTTGATTCAGCAACATGGCTGCTCTGGCTGGATGACAGTCCACCTTTTGTCCCGGGAAACAGAGGAAAGCAGATCTCTGAGTTCAAGGGAAGCCTGGTACAGAACAAGTTCCCGGTACAGAAAAGCTTACATACAAGTGTTGTGGTTCTTGCTTTTAATCTCAACATTCAGAAGACAGAGGCACACAGGTCACTGAGTTTTAAGCAGTCAGTTTTGTTGAGTGGAGTTTAGTTGAGTTGAGTTCAGTCAGTTGAAGCAGGGGCAGTTTAACAGACAGGTGGCAGAGAAAACAGGATCAACACAGAAGACAGAACAAGCCAGTGCAAGAGAAGCAGCCAGAAGATTAGCAAATTCTGAGCGTTAACTGGAGAGCAAGCAGGGCAATTCACTCAGAAGCCACTTTGAATCAGTCAGCTTGGAGAGCAGTTTGAGACAGAATAGCCAAGTTGAACCAGCCAGTCAGAGTTCAGAAAGAGCTAGAAAGGGGGAACTTACTCAGCACTGAGCCTTCAACACAACTATAAATGTTACTTTTACATTTGACTGTTTTCAATGTTTTGCTTTCTTTTTTGTTTTATATATATATGTGTGTGTGTGTGTGTGTGTGTGTGTG
>JADRCC010568862.1:0-13041 GCA_019843855.1 Hylomyscus alleni
TCCCTTTCTTTTTTTTAAAGATTTATTTATTGTTATAAGTAAGTACTCTATAGCTGCCTTCAGACACACCAGAAGAGGGCATAAGATTTCATTATGGATGGTTGTGAGCCACCATGTGGTTGCTGGGATTTGAACTCAGGACCTTCAGAAGACCAGTCAGTGCTCTTAACCACTGAGCCATCTCACCAGCCCAATAGTCCCTTTCTTATAGCAAAGCTGCCATAAGGAAGATTGGAGGCCTGTAGACTACAAATAGTGAGCAGAACTTCATGCCAACCTGCCATGTGTCCAGCAGAATAGTTCAGTTCCAGGTAACTATGCCTAAAGCTGTGCACAAGAGGCAATTAGATCACAGAGACATTGAGTACACATGAAGACAGAGGAGCATGTTCACAGATGCTTGGGAAGGAATGTGATGGGCTCCAGGCCCATGCTGCCACAGGTACACTGCCTTCCAGGACTTCTCAGAAGTCAGAGACTAGTTTAACCAAACATGGTAGGGACTGGGATTTGAGATTGTTGGTGAGCAGGAGTCCCCAGATGGCAGTCTGTGACTGTTCAAAGCTGAGACACAATAAAGCTGAGAGTAACACAATAAAGTCCGGGCAAGGCCCTTTGTTGATAATTACAGCCTCTTGAAAACAAAAAGACTGGTAAAGAAAAAACAGATATATTTACACTAACCATTTTTCTAATCTTCTTGCCCCCCAAAGGAAATTTCTATGTCCAAAATAAGCACAAGAAATAATTTAAAAAAACTACACCCCATTCCCAAGAGGTGGGGTACTTAATTTTTGATTATTCAATGAGTGTGGAATGTTTGTAGTTTTAATAGGGGCTGGTTACTAATAGTTTGTGTCTTGCACAGGGAAAAAACAAAATAAGAAAGTTTGATTCAGGAATTTCTTTTTTTTTTTTACTTCCTTTAGATTTCTCTGTTCTTTTTTGGTAATAGCAAGGTTGTTCAAAAGAAAAATGGAAGATAGAGTTACTGCAATAATATTACACAAAAAGGGGTAGATTATTGAATCTACTCTTAAAACAAAAAGCATTTTACAACTCTATTCTTATATTTTGAGAGATCTTTGTGTTTTGATGTCAAATTGTGGTTTTATTTTGAACATTGGTACAGAATAACAAAAATAAGGTTATTTTTGATATACTGGTATAAGTTATTGTATATTTATATTAATTTAAGGTATATTTTAAACATATAATGTAAATATGTTTTCACCTTTATTTGATGAATTATTTCTATATAATTATATTATGAAAGACACATAATTATGAAAGACACAAGGTAAAGCTCAAGTTCAATTAAAAGCTTCTATTACGAAGTATTAGTGAAGATTCCCTGAAGTTTGAAGACCAATGATCTATCTATAATATATTTGAATTATCAAACGTTGTTCTTGGCTATTTACTATATGAATAACCTTGAGGCATTCTATTGCAATTAACTAAACTAACATATAGTTTGACCATAAGTTAGACTATCTGACTGTTAATTTGTATTTTATATTTATCACTTGCCTTTTGCCAACTGACTTTCTTAGCATTAACAAGCCTGGGTGTCTTGGACTGGAGCCAGCCTCTTTGGGTGAAGTAGAGCTATTTGGCCTGGGTTAGAGTAGGCATCCTGTGAGGCAGGCAGTGCTGTCTATGGTTAGGGAAGGCTTCCTATGACTCTATATCCTTGTGTTGCTGATTAAGTCAGACCTCCTGGGAGATAGGCTAGCACTAGGAGTCCAGGGAGTGGGATGGTGGCAGGCTTGCAACTCTGTCACAATTTCTGATAGGATGTAGACTGAATGGGGGATGATGTCTGACCAGAGTAGGATAGATCCCACTTCTGCTGGACTCTCTTAGGATCTCAGTTGACACGGATGTAGGGATAGTGTTCTCACGTGTGTTCCTGGTTATGTCTGAACTTCTGGGAAACAGGTAAACTTTGGGGTTGGCAGGGTGTGGGGGTGGCAGGCTTACTGATATGCCATGGGATCAGGTGTAGGTGCAGTCAAGAAGGTAAGTGGTACACAGCCAGAGAAGGATAGATCCCCATTTTTGCTTGGCTCTGTGAGAGTCCCGCATTTTGGTGGTGTTGAGGAGACAGTCTTACCTGTGTTCCTGGTTATGGCAAACCTCCTAGGAGATAGATATGCTATACGCCATGGAAAGTTTTATGTGCAAGCTTTGCAGATCTGTCATGCATTCAGAAAATAGCCTCAAACCCATGTACAAGGGAAATTTTCCTGATCAGAACACCAATGGCTCAAACTCTAAAATCAGCAATTGACAAATAAGACATCATGAAATTGAAAGGCTTTTGTAACACAAAGGACATTGTCAATAGGACAAAATAGCAGCATACAGATTGGGAAATTCACTAACCTTGCATTTTTCAGAATGCTAACATAAAAATATATAAAGAACTCAAGAATTTAGACTCTAAATAACCAAATAATCCAGTTTTAAAATGTGGTACAGAGCTAAACAGAAAATTCTCAATAGAGGAATCTTAAATAGTCAGGAAACAATTAAAGAAATGATCATCTTTCTTAGTCATTAGGGAAATTCAAATCAAAATGACCCATAGATCATAGATTCCTCATTAAACCAATCAGAAGGGCAAAGATCAAAACCTCAAAAGACAGTACATTCTGGCAAGGATGTGAAGAAAGAGGAACACTCCTCCATTACTAGTGAGATTTCAAACTGGTATAACTACTCTGGAAATAAATCTGGTGGTTCATCTGAAAATTGGAAACAGTTCTACCTAAAGAGCCAGCTATACTGATGAGGGTCTGGGTCTCTCTCCTGCAGTCTGGCTGCAGCTCTCTGCCACTGATAACTGAATCTCTCTGCTGCTGTCTGGAGCTCTCTGCTGCAGAGGGCCTGGGACTGCACAGCATGTTAGTTAAAAAGGAGGTAATGCATAAAGTGAGGTATTTTATTACAGGAAAAAGAAAACAGGCCAGTCATGTAGAGAAAAAGAAAGGAGAGGAAGGAGAAATGAAGAGAGAGAAACAGACAGAGAGAGAGAGAGAGAGAAAGAGAGAGAGGAGAGAGAGAGAAAAGGAAGCAAGAGAGCAAGGAGGAAAGCAAGAGAAGAGAACAAAGAGCAGGAGAAAGAGGAAGAAGGAAAGAGAGGAAAGAGGGCAGAAGAAGGGACAAAGAGCAAGAGAAGAAAGAGAGCAAGATACAGAACAAAGAACAAGAGAGAAGGAAGGGGGTGAACCAGCACTTTAGTACACTCAAGAAGCACACCTTGGCAACAAAGATGGATAGTACTTCAGAGTAAAGGGCTGGAAAAAGTTTTATAAGCAAATGATATCAGGAAACAAGCTGCAGTCGCCTTCCTAATGTCCAATAACAGTCTTTCAAACAAAAGTTTTCAAAAATGATGAAGAAGGACATTTCATATTTATCAAAGTAAAAATCTACCAAGATGATATCTCAATTCTGAACATCTATGCTCCAAACACAAGGGGAACCACATTCATACTAAAACCCAAAACACACATTGAACGTCACCCAATAATACTAGGGGAATTCAATATCCCACTATCATCAACGATCTGGTCATTACAATAGATACAGGATACTAAAAGAACATTTCAACCCCCCCAAAAAAGAATATACCTTCTTCTCAACACCTCATGTAACCTTCTTCAAAACTGACCATATAATCAGACACAAAAAAAAGCCTCAAAGATACAAGAAGATTGAATTAATCCTCTGGATTTTATCAGACCACCATGGACTAAGGCTGGACTTGATAACAAAAACAGTAGAAAGCCCACATTCTCATGGAACCTGAACAGCTCTCTAGTCAAAGATAACTAGCTCAGGGAAGAAATAAAGAAATGGGACAAAATGAAAGCAATGCTAACAGGAAAATTCATAGCAGTTCTTAGAGAAATTGAAGAGATACTATACAAGCAACTAGAGAAATTAGACTACAGTATACCAGAAAATTGCCATAAAAAAGAAGTTAGTACACCCAAGACAAGTAGAAGGCAGAAAATAATCATACTGCTGATATCAAACAATTAGTAACAAGAGAATGATACAAAGAATCAACAAAACCAAGAGGTGATTCTTTCAGAATATCAGTGGGATAGATAAATCCTTAGCCAAAGTAATTAAAGAGCACAGAGACTGTATCCAAATTAACAAACTCAGAAATGAAAAGGGAAACATGACAACAGAAACTGAGGAAATTCAAAAAAGTCATTAAAACTTACTACAAAAGAGTATACTCAACAAACCTGGAAAATCTAGGCAAAATGCATGATGACCTAGAGAGATACCACATATGAATGTTAAATCAAGATCACATAAACTATATGTACAATTCCATAACCTCTAAGGAAATAGAAGCAGAGAAGAAGTCATTAAAAAATCACAAGGAAAAACAAACAAACAACAATAAACAAACAAATAAACCAGGACCAGATGGTTTTAGTTCTAGTTCTGAATTCTACCAGACCTTCAAATTACCAATATGCCACAAACTCTTCCATAGAAATTGAAGGAATGCTACCTAGAACCTACTTTATTCTATAAAGTCACAGTTACTGTGAAGCCTAAAACACACAAAGACCCAACAAAGCCAAAGAACTGCACATCAATTTCTCTTATGAATATTGATACAAAATACTCAGTATAGTTCTCGCAAATCAAATGCAAGAACACATCAAAATGTACATTCAACATGATCAAGTGAGCTTCATCCCAAGGATGAAGGGATGGTTCAATACAGGAAAATCTATCAACATAATCCAGTATATAAACAAACTCAAAAAAGTTACATAATCATTTTATTAGATGCTGACAAAGCCTTTAACAAAATCTAACACCCATTCATGTTAAAAGTCTTAGAGTGATCAGGAATTCAAGGTACATACTTAACCACAATAAAAGCAATATATAGCAAACCAATAGCCAGCATCAAATTAAATGGAGAGAAACTTGAAGCAATCACACTAAAACCAGGGACAAAACAAGGCTGCACACTCTATCCGTATCTAGTATATTACTGTAAATTGTATCTAGAGAAATTAGACTACAAAGGGAGATCAAAGGAAAAGAATTTGGAAAGGAAGAAATCAAAGAATCACTATTTGTGGATGATATGATACTATATGCAAACAACCCCAAAAATTGTAGCAAAGAACTCCTACAACTGTTATCAGAGTGTCAGGAAATAAAATTCACTCAAATAAATCAGTGAACTTCCTTTATACAAATGATAAATGGGCTGAGAAATAAATTAGGAAAATCATAGCCTTTACAATTGCCAAGAATAATATAAAATACCTTGGTGTAACTCTAACCAAGCAAGTGAACTATTTATATGAGATGAACTACAGGCGCCTGAAGAAAGAAATCAAAGAAGACCTGAAAATATGTATAGATCTCCCGTGCTCCTGGATTGATAGGATTAACATAGTAAAACTGGCCATGTTACAAAATGCAATCTTCATAATCAATGCAATCCTCTTCAAAATGCCAGCACAATTCTTCATAGATATGGAAAGAGAAATTCTCAACTTTATATAGAAAAACAAAAACTCAGGATAGCAAAAACATTTCTAAGAATAAAAGAACTTCTTATAGAAATTGTTCTGAGGACTTCAAGCTGTACTATACAGTGATAGTGATAAAATCTGCAAGGTTTGTACAGAGACAAAAAGGATGAATGAAGGAATGGAATTTAAGTACCCAAAATAAACCCTCGCATACCTTGAGACTTGATCTTTGACAAAAAATTGAAAGCATCTTCAAGGAATGGTCATAATCTACTTGCATGTCTATGCATAGAAGAACAAAATTTGATCCATATTTATCACCTTGTACAAAGCTCAAGTCCAAGTGGATGTCTGTCTTTTATATTATCTTGGAAGCTGATTGTGTGCACTTGCTATTCATTCAGGTAATATTTTTTTCTTCTGATGGGGCTTAGGACTAGAGAAAGATAGTCTCACAATTCCATTTAAGTTGCTTAGGAAATGAAAAGAATATTCTTAGGCTTGACAGTACGATTTTAGAATGGTAATGCAAAATAGGATAGAAATTGAGTTATGTAAAATACTTTAAACCCACTAAGATAAGATAAATATGTGAATATTTCTTGAAGCTTCTAAATGCTATGGATTGGACATTGAGAATGTAATTCTTACAAAATAGTTTTCATAATTATCTAATTAATGTCATTATTATATTCAATTTATATTTGAAAGAAATATAAATTGTTGGACTAAAAAGATTTGTAGAGAGACAATCTTGTATAATATTGTATGGATATATCATTTGTCAATTAGAAAAATCTAGAGAAAGGACCCAGAGAGCTGAAGGGTTTGCAGCTCCTTAGCACGAACAACAATATGAACTAACTAGTACCATCAGAGCTCCCAGGGACTTAAACTCCAACCAAAGAGTACACATGGGGGGGACTCAAGGCTCCAGCAGCATGTGTATAGCAGAGGATGGCAAAGTTGGTCAACAATTGGAAGAGAGGACCTTGGATCTGTGAAGGTTCTATGCCACAGTGTAGGGGAATGCCTGGGCCAGAAAGTGAGAGAGGGTGGAGTGATGAGCAGGGGGAGGGGAGAAGGAACAGGGGATTGTTTTTTTTTTCTCTTATTTTATTTTATTTTTCTTCTTTCTTTTGGAGGAAAACTTGGGAAAGGAGACATTGTAAATAAAGAAGACACCTAATTAAAAAAGACGAAAAATCTATAGCCTATTTGCAAGGGTATAAGAAACAGTAGTACATTCAGGAAACAGAAGGAACTCTAAGATAAAGGAAGGCTTGGGATGATTCACCCGGGAAAACCTTATGAGACAGACTTGTGTTACCTAAGCACAAGTAATCACCTATGTAGCATAATGTAAATTAGAATAAATTGGTTACATTAAGTTATGATCTAGTCTGAGATAAATCTAGCTGGATGGATAGCAAGAGTTCTTGTAAATATAGCTTTAGTCTGCCTTATTTCTGATAGTGTGTGGCTGAGAAGAAGACCCAATCCTACCTTCTACAACACATGCTCATAAATATGACTTGGTGAACCCATTCAGTGTTGCTTGTAGCTATATGTATTTAGAGAAGACCACTTGAAATGGTATAGAGTGGACTCATTGTTGTAGAAGAAAAGTTTACATCTCTTAGCAGTCAATAACTTTATGAAGATCTTCATCTAGGAATGGGCCCTTATTTGATTGCCTCCAACTACATAGGCATTCTAAATGGTGCCCTTGTTGTACTTGTGCTTAGGGAAGGATTGTTGAGATTTCAGAATCTACTTTCTGTCATATATAAAAGATATAATTTGCAAATGTTCTGGGCTTCTTGCTCTTACATTCTTTCTTCTCCCTCTTGTGTGATGTTTTCTGAACCTTAGGTGTTGAAGTTTTATTTATTTATTTATTTATTTATTTATTTATTTATTTATTTATTACTTATCTATTTATTTATTGGTTTAAACTAGCTTTGGGTATCTATTGTCAGTCAGTTTCTCTCTAGATTTATCCACTAGAATATTCCTGTTTAATCTATTTGTCAAAAAAGAAGGTTCAGTGATGAAAGTGGAGACCTACACTTTTCTGTGGATATAAGTATTTAGAATGTAGTTAGAAACTATAATGTTTTAGAAAAGTGAAAATAGTTGATTTTGTCTGAGATTACTATTGCCCTTATTTGTGGGATGATATGGGAAGTAGTTTACAGGCATGATGTTTCCTCACTAGGTTTAAGCTTGATTGTCCCAAGGCTATATACAAGGTGTGTGGTGCCATCTGTAGTAGGGCCTCCCATTCAAATTGTGTGAAGCAACTTAGGACAATGTCAATAGCTAATGTTTTATGGTCTCTAGATCCAATACTTTAAGGGAAATTTCCCATGTCTGGTAATATAGAATTTGTAAGTTGTCTATGTCTCTTGTGAGGAACATTATCAACCAATTAGTATAATTTATTTAAAGTATACTTGAACTTGCTTAGATACATTTATATTTTGTATTCAAGTTGTTTCAAGTAATAATAAAATATGTGTATCTCTATTGCTTCTCAAATACATTTATCATTCTTTTTTCCTGCCTCTATATTGGACTCCCTCCTAGTTAAATACTTATCATTTTTTTCCATTTTTTCTCATAACACCTTTAACTTACCATTACTTTCTCTAGAATTACTTCTCCTTCAATACACTGTTAGACCTTTTTACTACCCTAGTTTATGAAGTTGCTCCAGGTTATACATTCAAATCTAAACATTTACAATTATGATTGACAGATAAATTTCTTTCTGGGTCTAGGTTACATTATTCAGTATGATATTTTCTATGTCTATTCATTTACCTGCTAAAACTCAGATAAATCATCAACCCTTTTCCAAAGGAGTAAGAAAAAGCATCCATCTTTCCTGTACTCTGAGCCCTCTGGGCTAAGTTAAGGTGCCTTGAGCAGTCTGCTATCCACGGGAGACCTCCATTCTCTTTCTGTCTTCTCCCCCGAACCCCTTTATGAGACATGAAACACCTGAACCATACTGGTTAGCTTCCCTTTCCAAACACATCTTCCTTGTTGACTGAGCCCTCTGGGAAAATCCAAGCACCCCTGATCAATCTATTCTCCCAGGAGGTCCTCTCTTTCCCCAACACCTCTCCTCTACTTCTATTAGACTCCTGAACCATACAGGTAAGCTTCCCTTCACCCACCATCTTCACTGATCCCTGAGTCCTCTGGGCCAAGCCAAGCTGTGTTGATCAGATTTCTAGCTCAGTGAGACCTCTGTTGTACCACCAACTCTCCACTCAACATTACTGAACATGAAGCTCCTGAACAATACATACCATAAGGTCCACAACCATACAGCACAAAGATACCGATTATAGGCCTGCCACACCAGAATTATCAATGTTCACACCCCTCCCAATACCTACTACAACAACATTCATAGACCAAAACTATCTAGGGGACTAAAGGCCATGAAAAGGACAATCATCCAAACCCGGGACAATATGACACCCCTAAAGCACTGCTACCCCACTACAGCAAGCCCTGGATATCTTAACACAACCAACACAAGAAAATTACCTTGAGTACAACTTATAAAGGTGAGAGAGGCATTTAAAGAGGAAATTAATAAATCCCTTAAAGACATACAGGAAAATAGAATAAAAAAGATGAAAGAAAAAAATAAACCTCAATGTGACCTGAAACACGAAATAGAAGCAATAAAGAAAACACAAACTGAGAATATCCTGGAGGTAGAAAACCTAGCAAGGAGATAATGAACAACAGATCCAAGCATCAACAACAGAATACAGGCAATGGAAAATGAAATTACAGGTTTAGAGGATAAAATAGAGTAAATTAATATACCTGTAAAAGACAATATTTAATCTAAAAAAATCCTGACAAAAACCATCCAAACAGCCAGGCAGTGGTGGCACATATCTTTAATCCCAGTACTTGGGAGGCAGAGACAGGTAGATTTCTACGTTTGAGACCAGCCTGGTCTACAGAGTGAGTTCCAGGATAGCCAGGGCAATATAGAGAAACCCTGTCTCAAAAAAACCAAAAAAACAAAAAAATAAAAAAACCAGAAAAAAATCCAAACAATCTGGGTTAGTACAAAATAACCTAAACTAAGAGTAAGAGGCATGGAAGAAGATGAACAGTCCCATCTCTAAGGCCCAAACAATACTCTTATAAAATCACAGAAGGAAACTTTCCCAAACTAAAGAAAAATATGCCAATAAACTATACAAGAAGTTTATAGAACATGAATCAGACTAGAACAGAAAAGAAAATCCTATAGCCACATAATAATCAAAACAAAACCTACAGGAAAAAGAAAGAATATTAAGGGAAAAGGCCAAGTAACATACAAAGGCAGAACTATCAAACTTACACCTGTCTTCTAAACAGGGACTCTAAAAGATAGAAGGACAAGCACAGATATCTTGCAGTCTCTAAAAAAATCTACAGGTGCAATGATAGAATACAATAGCCAGCACAAATGTCAATTACCATGAATGGAGAAAACAAGATATTTCAAAAAAATACAAATTCAAACAATATCTATCTACAAACCCAGCCCTACAGTAAATAGTAGAAGAGAATTCCAACCCAAGAAGCAAAACTATATCCAAGAAAACACAGGAAATTAGTAATTTCAAACCAGGAAAAAAACAATACAATCATTAAAAAAGTACCTAAACACACACACAGACACACACAGACACACCACCACCACCATCAGACTAACAAGAAAAAATAATCACTAGTCATTAATATCTCTCAACATCAATGTGCTAAGTTCCACAATAAAAAGACACAGGCTAAGAGAAAAAAAAAAAGCAAAACCAGGAACCGTCATTTTGCAGCATAAAAGAAACATACCTCAACAATAAAGATAGTTATTCCCTCAGAGTAAAGGGCTGGAAAAAGTTTTCCAAGCAAACAGACACAAGAAGCAAGCTAAAGTAGCCAGTCTATTATGTAATAGGATGGAGTGCCCAACGACAGAGTTGGAAATGAGGGGATGATTAGAGAGCAGCGCTGCCTAGGTGAAGCTTCACAAGAAACAGAAATAAGAAAATGGTAATTTTGACAACACAGGTAAGTTGAGAATACACTGGCCCAGTGTTTCCTCACTTAGGATTTGGTAGCGACAGTCAGAATCAGAAACTTCTATAGGCAATTGTCTGTAGTCAAAGAACTACATCTAGGTGAGAGGGATAGAGGATAATAATAATAATAATAATAATAATAATAATAATAATAATAATAAATAGATAAAAATAGTAAAATACAAAAACAAAACAAAATATATGTATAGAGAGATCAAGAGAGAAAGAAAATGGATTTCAGAGCTATCCCAGAGACAAAGAGAAACTGAGAGGCATCTTGCTTTCTCTATGGCTCATTCAGGAGAAATTGCTAGTGTTAACTTTGTATTACATGTTGGTTTGTGTCACATGTTGGTTTGTGTCTCTCTTTCTCTTGTGATATGAATGATTGAGGTTCTGTGTTTTGTGTTGAAAATAAAAAATGGGCCAGGCAATGGTGGCGCATGCCTTTAATCCCAGCACTTGGGAGGCAGAGGCAGGTGGATTTCTGAGTTCGAGGCCAGCCTGGTCTACAGAGTGAGTTCCAGGACAGTCAGGGCTACACAGAGAAACCCTGTCTCAAAAAAACAAAAAAAAAGAAAATAAAAGATGGTTAAAACATATCAGAGGTTGAATTAAGTTGCCCTGCTGAAAAACTGCTTTTAAGAAAGGGTCAGAAATTTTAGCTCTAATACAAATGAGCTGATAATTGTTTTTTATAACTGGTAACTCAAGACACATGGCCTGAGCCAGACAAGTGGTGGTGCAGGACCAGTGAGCACAGTGCTACCTCCTCCTGGTACAAGTGAAGAGACAGTGGCCAAAGGTGAGAGCCCAGCCCTGGCAGGAGCTCTGCAGGGAAGGTGGTGGCACAGGGAACAGGTCAACTCCTGGGAGGCAGAGGGACCCTGTTGTTAAAGACCTAGCAGGGAACCCCACACTGTGATCTATACTTGACTTCCCTCCCTGGCTGTGATCTTGCACTTGACATACAGTCTGTGTGTGTGGAGGGCTTCTACACGGACCAAGGCCCAAGTAGCAGCATCAGCCCTATAAATCAGGTCTCCAGCCGCGGAGGTTTCCACGCTCACTTGGTGCACCAAGGGCCGGTCCATACAGGCAGCCTGAGTGATGCCGGCCCAGTCTGGTAAAGAAGACCACAGGTCCACTAGACAGGGGGTGCCAGGGCTAGAGTGGCGGTCAGGCCGTGAGTTTTGCACCGAGGTTGCTATGGTGACAGCGGGGTGGGGTGGATCCCACTCCCCACAGTGGTCACATGGACACTCTCTCTTAGCTGTGCCCTGCCGACTAGAGTTTCGCAACTACCTAGCGCCATCTAATGGTCACAAAGTAAGCTGCAGACTGATAGTGATTTTTCACAACCACTTAGCACAGACTGAATTACAGGCCAATTACCAGGCAAAATTTAGAAGTATGGTTAAAATTGACAGAGTTCCATTGGCTACAATGTATTAATTATCATAGATCTAAAATAGCTTTGATTTTAAAATTTATAAAAGGTCAATGAGGCCATAAGCTTTATAAAATTTATTATAGCATTATAATCTGGCCTACCTACTTCATATAAAGCTATAGTAATTTTGAGAATTTTGCTTCTAGTGAGTTTATAATCATTAGAAAAATTTGTCTTTATATGTTTTTTGTCTCTGCTTCAGTGCAAGAGGCTAAGATTTTAAATTTTTCAGTGTATGTTGATTATTACCTAATTCCTCTAATAGAGAATCTCAATACCTTTGCTTTTATACATGAGCTTTACAAATGAGTTATTCGTTGCTCTAGAAAAATTTCAGAGACAATATCTTTTTCAATATTTAAGCCTCAATTATGTCAAAAAGGTTGTATTAAATAAGAAAAGATGAGTTACTTATCTCAAATTACTTTTGACTAAGGCCTTATCGTATGCTCACCACAAGACTTAGGCCTTGAGACACTAAGAGCTTGTTACAGAAAGTAAAGAAAACTTCTATAAACAATTGCTATCTATTGTAATCAAATGTTTGGGTTTTTGAATATGCTCACAACAACTCTTTGACAAAAGAAAACATTAATATAAATTCATCTTTTTTCATATTCAAAGTAAAGTTTTAATATTTTATTATGAAGTTGTGGTGATGTTAATAAAAATTATATAATAAAATCATAAATATATTTTAGAGAACATCTCTTAAAAACCTGATGAGATGTCTATTTCTTGCTTCAAACAACAATTAAATTGGTTATTGCAAAATATTAATTGATATTCAGCCTATTACATAATAAAGATTTTTAGACAAAATTGATTTTTATCCAATAGACAAATTGTTAAAATTTGCTTAAATACATACTTTTATATTTCCTATAAATTTATGTATATATCCCATAATATATATATATATATATATATATATATATATATATAT
>JADRCC010568864.1:0-16338 GCA_019843855.1 Hylomyscus alleni
TGGTGGTGGTGGTGGTTTGTTTTGGATTCCCCACCCCTATCTTTGTTGAGATCCCTTTGTAAACTGGATTATAAATTTCAATAATTTTTTAAAGGAAATCTAACCCTTCTCTAAATAATACTGGGCTCAAGAATATCTCCCAAGTAGAATTCTGAAGAGTTTTTGGGTCTCTTAGCATATCCAAATGTGACAGAAACAATAGCACTTGAAGAAATTTCTTTTTTTTTTTTAAGATTTGTTTATTATCATAAATGAGTACACTGTAGCTGTCTTCAGATACACCAGAAGAGGGCATCAGATTTCATTATGGGTGGTTGTGAGCCACCATGTGGTTGCTGGGATTTGAACTCAAGACCTTCGGAAGAGCAGTCGGTGCTCTTACCCACTGAGCCATCTCACCAGCCCGAAGAAATTTCTTGATCAGTAATGCAGGGGATCTTACTTTTCATCGCCAGATGCTGGATAACTTACAGTTTACAAGGCATCTCATTATAGTTAAAGATTTTATGAAATAGTTTACAGGAAAATGGTTGAAATTATATTATTACTGTCCTCTTTGTATTCAAGTAGTTTTTATTCAACCACAACTATCAGGTTCTTATTTCTCTGGTATATACTTTTGAAGACAGCATTTGAAAACTATCCTCATATCTTCAGCTTTGGGGACAGAAATTAGTCACTGATGGTTTCCTCAACATGTTTACCCCGTTGTCCTGAAGTAAGGTTATCTGTCTGCCCTGCTCATTTGCAGTAGATTTCTATGCTCTCCACAGATATATGCAAGGGTATGGGGGTTTTTTTGTAGTTTTTGTTTTGTTTTTTTAATTCAGAGTATCTTTGTATAGAAAAAAAACTTAGAGAAGTTCTCAATTATCTCTTTCTGGTGCAATATACTCATGGGGAAATAGCTCAGATTTGTCCTTAATCACAGGGAACTCCATGTAAGTTTTCCAAACTGCACTTTCCACCATATTATGAGAAATGCCAACTATAGGCATAGAGTGTTTACAGGATTTACCTCTATTGTATTTCAATTCTCTCGGAGGTTATGCATATATTTTTATTGGATGTGTGTTTTTTATGATTTATTTATTATTATAAATAAGTACACTGTAACTGTCTTCAGACACACCAGAAGAGGGCATCAGATCTCATTACAGATGGTTGTGAGCCACCATGTGGTTGCTGGGATTCGAACTCAAGACCTTCAGAAGAGCTGTCAGTGCTCTTACCCACTGAGCCATCTCATCAGCCCCCTGGATATGTGTTTTAAGATGTAGTTATATTTAATGATTTTCCAGTTTATAATATGTATATTGAGTAACTGTCAAAGAGGTATCCCAACTCTTCAAGGTAAGGAGCTGATGATTTAACTAAACATAGGAAAAAGTTTATATACCAATTTCACAAAAGTGGAGGTTAATGGCTTCAAAGAATATATGGTTTTTTTTAATCTTCTGTGCATGGACACTGCCCTAACAAGAATCACTGGGGTGATGACAGATGGCTCCAGCTATATTACTGTAAGTTTTCCTTTAGACACATAAGGCAAGTTCAGGCAAGATTTCTTTCCTCATCTGCTATGTATATGATATTGTCAGTGGCCTGAATAAAATGAGACTGTTGTTGTTGTTGTTTTTTATTTTTCATAAACATTTTCTCTAGTCCTACTTGGGTTAGCACATTTCTCATTAAATTTTTAATTAGCACATAATATAATGACGTTGATGGTTGCATTTCCAGGCCCATATATTATCATACCTTATACTCATATATTCACCCCATTATTTTCTGCTGTCTCCCCTGCACTTCCAACCTGATCCCACTCTTACCTTCCATGTAATCCACCTACCTCTGCTTTCAGGTTTCAGAAGCCTTGTCAACCATGCTCCAGTATCAGTCATGGCACTATTTTACAGCCAACACTGCAAGTGCACTGTCCATCCTTTTCTCTCTTCCTCTTCTCTCTCCTCCTCCACTCCACCCCCCCAGCACCTTTCCTTTTTGTCCTGGCTATAGACATCACACAGATTAAGTAGGTAGATAACATCCCTAGGGACAAGGCAGACAGACAAGGATCTTATAGAAAAATGTATCAAGGCTTCTCTCTTCTGCTAGGACCACTTTGTACTGTTTCCTGAACTGTAAGACTCTCCAGAGGGATTGAGCTGTTACGATCAAGAGGGATCACAGATCTTGGGAAACACACTTACTTCATTTATTTACTTTTCCTTACTCTCTTACTTACTATCTTACTATCTTCCATAGGTGTGAACAGATGCCATGACCAAGTCAACTCTTATAAGGACAACATTTAATTGGGGCTGGCCTACAGATTCAGAAGATCAGTCCATTATCGTCAAGGCAGGAGCATGGCAGTATCCAGGCAATTGTGATCTAGAAGGAGCGAAGAGTGAGAGTTCGACATCTTGCTCTGAAGGCCACTAGGAGAAGCCTAATGTTCAGGCAGCTAGGATAAGGGTCTCAAAGCCCACTCCTACAGTGACACATCCACTCCAACAAGGCAACACCTGATAGTTCCACTCTCTGGGCCAAGCTTATTCAAACCACCACATTCATAATTTCTCTTCTTCCCTGCTTATCTTTTATCCCTCCTGCCCAAAGGTTATTGACTTCATGAAAGCTCCAATCAAAATAGCACATGGTTCTGAAATAAACTAAGAAACAAAACCACAGTAATGTTAATCCAGAGCTAATTGTTAAGTTGAAAGAAAAATATAACTTAATATCTAATTCTTGATTTCCTAACTGAGAATTTACTAAAAGATGACAGCAATGTCTTATGCAATTAACTTCATATGTCAAATAGGAACAAAAATGTAGTTGTTAAATATGTGAAGATTAGAACAGAATTGCACTTTTCTTTAGATTCTGTCATATCATAATTTATATGTAGCTAAAATTTTTGTTTCTGTACTTAACATTTCAAATAGAATATTTCCCTGCTTTCTGATTTGGTCTTAATATCAAGGAAATTTTAAACAACTGGAAACTATATTTGTGATTATTCAGTCAAAAGTAATAAATTAAAAGGTGTTCAGACAGGTAAGCTTTTCTAGAAGTGGAATCAGAAATAACATTGCACATAAGTTCCAACCTTTGCTCTCCTGATCCAGGTTTTTAATGTGTTTACATAGGCAACATCCTCCTTGATTAAAGCAAGCATTAGCTTCCTTATGTGTTTATATATTAACCATGTATCATCCTTCCCAATTAAACCATGTATTAGATGAAGCCAAGTCCAAGCTAAGAAAATAATATTATCAGAATAAGAGGAAACAAAACCAACTTCCTTCAATTTCAGGAACGCTTGAATATGATGATATTTGAAAGTTATTAAAACATTATTACATGAAGAATGAAATACAGTTTTAATGTTTCGAATTCTTTGAACATCTACTGGTTTGAAGTGATAAGCCAGCAACAGATAGGCAGTAAAAGAATAGGCAGCGTATGGTCTCAGATCTTGTGCTTTTTAGCTTTGACAGAACAGAAAATGCATTGATCCTCTTCTAACCATTACCCCTCATTTCTAGCATAAACCATATGAAAAGACTATGCAAACTAATTTAAATAATGCTTTCCAGTAACTAAGTAGATTGTTATTTCATACATGTTACTACTTCTTATACAAAATGTATAGGATGTATAAGCAAAAAAAAAAAAAATGTCTCTCATATCACCTAAAACAGTGTGAAAACTGATAGGAAAAAGTCAGATTATGCACATTTTATTTTAATTATTAAATTTAGTTGTGTGTGTGTGTGTGTGTGTGTGTGTGTGTGTGTGTGTGTGTGTGTGTGAAGGTCAGAGTAAAACTACAGGAGTAATTCCTTCCACAATATGGATACCAGTAACTAAACTCAAGACATCAGGGTTGGCTGCAAGAGCCTTTAGAACAATGATTCTAGCCTTCCCAAACCTATGTTTATGGTCATCAGTGACAGAATAGATATTTAGCAATTATAAAGTGTACTCCAGAATTTAAACATTGAAATAGAGATTCACAAATGTCTACTAATGCTGTTAATATCATTTGCAATCATTACCATAAACTTTTAAAAATATAACTAAACTGAGTTCAAAGGAATCAAGGGGGTCAAACTTTATAATCTATTATGTGAACAGACAAAATTTTTATATTTATAAATCTTCACTTGTATATCTTTCTATGTTTCAATGAATACTACCATTGTACATTTAGTAGCTATGGCAAAATACCACAGTCTGAGTAGCTTATAAACAATATGAGTTTATTTCTTAGTATCTTATAAGCTGGAAAATACAAGAAGTTGGATAATCCTATATCTTATGAAAATTCATTTGCTGGCTAAATAAAGTTTTTGATGCCCTTATAGATTGTACGAGGCAGTTCTTTGAGGCTGCTTAATTGAGAGCAAAAGTCTCATCTGTGTTGACTGCACCCTCAGGATCTCATCACTTCTCGAAGGCACCACTCACTAATATTATTTTAGGGTAATGGAAATAGCTTTCTGACCATAGAAAAGAATCTCATTTTAATTTTCTTGAGATATTTATGTTTTGTTACTTCTCCAGCCTCTTAGTTTATAGGAGATCACTAATTGTATTTAAAGCAGTGAACATATTGTAGGGTAATGTTCAAGTTTCTGGCTTGGCTTCTCAAGCAGAAGCAGTATCAATGACAATATATAGACTATGGATATTGATAGAAATGCTCTGCTCTCAGTTTTCACATTTTGGCGATGAGATGTATTTGAAGATATCCAGTCCTAAATGAGTCATGTGGCTATCCAATAAAAATGCTAACTCTAGAGCAATTTTTATCCATCCTATTCCAAGGTTATGTGACACAGGTAGAATGTTGGTGCTGTAAATTCCTAGTAGAGCCAATTGGAATGTCATATGTCAACATACCAAAATCTCTGGGGAAAACTGGGTTAAAATAACTGGAAATGTAGTCAGGTAGATCTTATTCACTTTCAGAAGTAAGACCTTGTCAAACAGAGCCAATTTGTATCTGTGAGACAGGGCTCAGTATTTGTTTCTTTCTCTTCTGAAAAGTAAGACAACAGTTAAAATCTTTACACTCCTGCCTGCTTTTCACTCTTGGAATAATGCTACTAAAGACACAAATTTCACATCCATCATTTTGTTCTTCACCGTATAGATTTCCTTTACATATAGTTAAGATTATGAGGGTGATCTCAATTATATCTTTTGAAGAGTTATGAACATATATAGTTTTCACCACCAAAATTCAGCTTTATGTAGTAGATGAGGATTTTTTTTTCTTAAAACCTCTCTTTAAACAAACCTACCATCAAGGTTTATTAGCTCACTTGGAAGCCTGTTAAAGGAGCAAGGGAGACTGTGCACATGAGTCATATGATTGCAAATTTAACAGCAAGGCATGGTGTTCATGATCTGTGAGTTCCTATAAAATTATACAATAATTGCACATTCTCTGGTTGATTTCAAAGATGTACACATATTTCTTAGAGCCAATAAATGTGTTATGTCATTCACACTGTTTCCTTGGAAATCAGGAAGTTGTGTTGCCATTGAAAAAGTGTCGAGTAATATATCAAATATTTAGTAGTACAGGAAAGCGAATCAATTTAAGGATAGGATTTACAGCTGGGGAAATGACTCAGTGGATAAAGCATTTGCCCTGTGACCATAAATGATCAAACCTGCCATAGTGAATGCTTTCTTAGCAAGCTAAATGTGAGTACTATGTGCCTTATGCTTCTACAGACTGAGTCACATTGCTGGTTGAAACACCTGATATTTATCAATGAGTGCAATTAAGACTAAGATTCCTGCACAATATCACATAGTAAAGTAGTAGAGTCGCTGATGGAAGGAGTTGTCCACAGATATTTTTGAACAATCCTACATCAGAAAAATTTTCTTGCATGAGAACATGCTATCTGGAAATTAATCATGAAAACAAACTCACTGCATTTGCACCAAATTGGGTCTTTCATGATCTCATCAATAAGATCATAATCTGTCATCATTTTTCATAAGATTTACTACGATGACCCACCCCCCAAAATTAGTCTTTCATTAATTAACTAAACATCCAAAAGTGGGCATGCTCTTTTGTTGCTGCCTGAAATAGAAACACAATGTTAATCTTCCCTCCATTAACTGATTTCTTAGAAGGTATGAAAATATAAAATCTCATTTATAAATTTCTATATTCAGAAGCATATTCCTAACGTGGATTTCACGTGAGCGTGCCATAGAAATTTAAGGACTTTATTTCCATACTCCAATTTCTAATGTTAAAAAAGGCGTCGTTTACTCACCTCCATTGTGGGCCTTTCCTGTCACAAAGTGAAAATTAAAGTACCGCCTGTAGGGTGCCATTTACACAGAGTCAGAATACAAAGGGGAAAACATAGAACTATTACAAAGCAGAAAAGAGGAAGTAATATCTTCATTGTAAAACCATTGTAATGGTTTTTTGATTGCCAGTTGCAATATTCTTGCTTTACATTTTCCTTCTAATGTAAGTGCTACTTTCTCAATGGGACACACACGTAACTGTGAGCAATAACAGTAATGTTATATCCAATAATTGCCTGACGCAAGCTCCCTGACTAGCTGAATTGAATTTCAGTTTCTAATATAACTAATGTATGCTAATATGATTTAAATTGCAGGGAACTGAAAAATACTTGATTTTATTACACTGGAAAAACCATTGGTCTTAATTTCACCAAATGAATTAGTCTCATATTTTTAAAAATCTTATACCATAGGTCTCTCCATGCAGAATAGGTTTTGTTCAAGAGGTAACTATATAAATATAGAATTTCAAGTTGCTATTTTAAAACATATGTGCTGCATCCATAAAACATAATTGCTCACATCTTACTGATTTAGTGTTTCAAGTGGGAAGTTGGGGACTTAATTCTATTTGGAAACACAGTTGCCTATGTCATTCCACACATAGCTGAGGGTTCCATCTTTAAATATTAACTTTCAAAAGAATCAATGCTTATAAATACATATTCAAAAGTTATCTTGTTTATCCCTTAAAAACAACTCCCCTGAGTCACATCAGTAGGGAAATGACATTGTTCTGTAGTAGGTGTAATCAGTTTCAGAATCCACTGAGAGTATAACCCATGATCTGATGGTTTTATTCACATTTTATCTATGATATGGATCAGTCTTTTGAGCTTCTACCTATAGGCACTTTGCATAGAGACTGAGATAGGTGGTCATCAATGTTCCTAACATAACCTTGTAGTACTTGAATTTCTTTGCTAAGTGTTCACTTTAAATAACTGATAGAAATGTAAGTACGAGATCCAACTCAGGCCAGGGACTTGCAGAGATAGGTTTGCTTAATTTTTTTTTTTTTTTTTTTTTTTTTTGGTTTTTCCGAGACAGGGTTTCTCTGTATAGCCCTGGCTGTCCTGGAACTCACTCTGTAGACCAGGCTGGCCTCGAACTCAGAAATCCGCCTGCCTCTGCCTCCCAAGTGCTGGGATTAAAGGCGTGCGCCACCACCGTCCGGCTTAATTTGATTTTTAACATGTTTCCTCCATCTCCTAAAATAAAGGAAGAATACATGTTCTCTTTTTTTTAAAGATATTAAATAAGGGGATTTGATATAATCTGCATTCTGTTTAGGAGGGAACTAGCTGCTCTACAAACTATGGCAATGAAAGGAGGGTTATATTACAGAAAAGAATACCTTGATAGAGCCCACCACTGCACTGTTGTCTTACATTACTACATACATAGACCCATTGTTTGCATAAATTAATAATGTATTTATATTTTGCATATAAGGCAAAGAAAAAAGATTGCTCATGAAATATGAGCAATGTTCTCTACTTTCTAGAAACATTTGATTGATAACAAGAACTATTTTCACACTTGTATTAAACAAACGGATGATTAAAATGCATGATTTCTTAACAATGCATTCCAAATGCTAGTAGTACTCTTAACATCACTAGAGATTGTGTTTGTTCTTCTAGCTCCACAAACCTTATAATAATTAATAATTATAATTGCATTCTTTAAAGGACAAACTTTAACCCTCTAAATAAATCCATCTTAAATCATTGGATGTGCTAAAGACCTTTATGTAATTAGATGCAAATAAAGAAGCAATTAAGTCATTATTCATTAGTACTAATGAGCATGTTATTCAGGATTATTTCTCAAGTGAAAAAAAATGGGACTGATCTGCGAGAAAATGTTACTGCATGAATAAAATCGTAATCTCCGTGCTAGCAGAACATTTGAATGTGTGACCAATGCACCAAAGCTTCTAAACATCGTGAATAACCACAGGGGAAATTTTCCTGAACAGAACACCAATGGCTTATGGTCTAAGATCAAGAATGGACAAATGAGACCTCATAAAATTGCAAAGCTTCTGTAAGGCAAAGGACACTGTCAATAAGACAAAATAGGAACCAACAGAGTTGGAAAAGATCTTTACCAATCCTATAGCTGACTTTTTCTTGATAATGAAAACATAAACCATTTTCTAGTTCGATAAAAGGGACATGAAGTTACTGCTCTTACATGGTTAACAAGAATATTCTTTTAGTTAAGTGTGGGAATGGAAGTTACCAAACACTACACATGACTGTCAAGACAAAACTGGTTTTAAGTGTTATACCTGAGATTCACCTGAGTAGGATTTGTTGGGTAAGATCTGTGTTCAAGTTTTCATAACTGGAAGTCCATTACAAATTTCAGGATTTCTTTATGCTACATATCTGTAGTTCTATTTGAAAATCAAACTGAAATCATATTCTATCTTGTGCTGCTCAATTTATAATCAATTTCCAGAGCTCAGAATATCCAGGCAACTGAATAATACCTTTCAGACATATTTTTTCAGATAATTGCAACATCTCAGCTGTAAATAAACTTTGTCCTTTCCTTCATCTGAAAAGACACCCATAAGTTTCTTTATGAAGCTTTCTAGAATCATAGATCACTATGCTTTGTGTTTATGTTCCTTTAAAATCCAGATTATTTACACATCTCATAACAAGATCATACACATGCTAACATCCTCCATTTCCACAGTGTCTCAGAAATGCTGCACTTCAGTGCTAACCTGCATTCTCATTGGGTCCTCACTCTATTTACCATGGAGTGTTGTATTTGACATATTTATATTTACTCATGAATTTCATAAGGTGAAATGCCTACTTTAGAACTGATACTTATTTGACATTTTGTTGACCTCTTGCTTTCCCATATGCAAGACCATGTTTTCTTTCTGTGAGAAAATTGTTCTTCATCTCTCTGGACTCTGTGCTGAAAAATTGTCTTTGAAATATTTGGAGGAAAACCCAAGACTCACAATGTTCATAAATATAATGAAAAATAAATTTCACCTTTTCTATAGCCAAATTAATGCAAACATATTAATATGTATTGTAGCTACTCTTTTTACAAGATTTACAAAAGAAATACAAATTAATACTTTATGTAAATATCTGCAGAGTATCTTTTTTTTACATTTTCATATTCTTAAACTTCAGTCTATGGGTATATAGCAGACTAATTTTCCTTAGTTCAACTAGTCTCGATACTTTAGGATCATTGGGTATCCATGATTTCCAAAGATTTTTTTCTTCTGTTAACAGTTAAAGCAACATCATGAAATGAATTTAACTTGAAATTGTAATTGTGAATTGGATATTATAATTTTGTTAAATACTAGAATATACTTGAATACATATGATAAAGATTTAAAACAGTTATGATTTTAACTTTCTCAGGTAAATATTTGAGTTAATATATGATATTCTGAGTCATATATAATAGGTAGTAAATAAATTAAGATAACTAGAACATCTATCACATTAAAGTCAAATTATGATAATTAGCGCATCGACCCATATTAGAGTAATATAGAGTATTACAATTTACTTCCAGTGAATAAATTTAAAAACATCTCTAGAAATATAGAGACATTATTGTCCATTCATTTTCTCCTATTGTGTCACAGAAAGGCAGACATTTCTATCAAAGTACAGCATTCTACCCATATAAGGAAATACTATTCTATTCAAAATTATTTAGGATATTTTCTTCATGTGTAAATTCAGTAAAATTATATTTTCAAGGTAATTTTTATGGTAAGTTTAGAAGTTGCAGAAATAAGATGCCAGGTATCATGATCCATGGCTATAATCTCAGCACGTGGAAGATAGATCCAAGAAGATCTGTCATCATTTGCAGGACATCGTCAGTTACACAGACATTCAGAACCAATCGGTTGAAAGAGAAAGAGACAGAGAGAGAGAGAGAGAGAGAGAGAGAGAGAGAGAGAGAGAGAGAGAATTGTGTTTATATCTTCTCACGCAAGAATTAGAAAGTTATTGTGGACAAGCCATCTTGTCGTCATGCCATTACCATTAAACATTATAAAAATTGTTTTTGTATAACACAACTGATATGGTGACTTGAAAATGAATCATAAAATCAATACATGGCAGTTAATTTTTAATTTTTTAAAATCTTGCTGTCATGCCAAACATATTGTCATTCGACATTTCTCAGATTCAATTTCCTTCCATTTGTTTAAGATTTATTTGTTTAAGATTTATTTGTTTAAGATTTATTTGTTTTATTTGTTTAAGATTTTCCTCTGATTTCCTTTATCTTTCCTTCCTCGAACCATCCTATATACCTCTTCTTACCCTCATTCAAATTCATAAATTTCTAAATATAATCCATTAAATCCTTTTAGAAATAAAAAAAGAAAGTTATTGTAGGGAACTTCCTTTATAAAGCTAACTTGATTTTATATTAAAAACACTTTGTCAGTCATTTAGTTTCTACAACTAATATGCCTGAGTGTAGCTCATTATAGCCATCTGAGGATTAACTTCTACTGTAGTATGCAACTGTGGGTGCTGACTGTAAGTGTCATGTCTAAAACTGTGAAGATGCTATAATGGGGTTCAGTGGATCCAACACAGGCTCATTGCCATGGAATTCAGTTGCATTGCACATAATCTTTCACCAAAACACTTGTTTCATTTTTTATTATCTCTGACACTTTCCACATAGCAGCTTATGAGTGGGTCCTCCTGATGATGCACCTCAAGTGTGCAGGATGTCTCACCTTTCACATTGACAGTGCTTCCAGTCTAGAAAAGATTATGGCTAAAAATGGCCTTACAAGAGTTGTAATTCTATCACTACTCACTTCTCATCCAGTGTCTGCAAAGAAACACCAATGGCAGTTCTTCAAAGCCTTCTGGAATTTTCTGTATTGCTAAACTCAAGTCCAACTGTAGATTCTAACATAAAAAAATTATATGATTGGTTCTTATCAACCCAGAGAAATATCTCCAGTTGTATCTTTTCTTCTCACCAGATGCAGGTCGGGCACTTTTTCATTCCAGCTTCCTAACCTTTTGAATCCTCCTTTTTAGCCTTTGTTATAGAGAAATTCTGTTCCTGGAATGCTGTATATTTTTTTATCATGGTCTACATGGTATGGTAGGACATGTAGATTGAAACTTCAGTATTTCATCCCATAACAAGAAAACAAATAAGCTGTGCTGGTGAGTCTCACATTCACCAGATGACTTCACAACATACCACTTACTTGTATACCTTCTTGTCTTATGTATTGCCTTCATAAACTTTTTTATTATTATTTGTTCTCTATCCTCCAACCAGAACTGGTCTGTCTTCTACATCACTTTAGTTTCAGCATCTAAAATTATGAGTAGATTAACAAAGAAACAAATCAACATACATAACAGCAAACAATGCAAACCACTTGCAATTTTGGATCAGTGTTGCTATTTTAAAGAACATTGTGTAGTGGAGATCAAATATAATGTGAGAACAGAAATATTAGCATGAAACCCTGTGAATAGTTTTTTAAGTACACCAGGTTTAAATAGCATAGAGTACAAGAAAGACTCTTGCTGTGACCATGACTTTAGAATATTAATAATAATATATTTGATTTGGCTGAATATTCTAGCTAAGAGTCACCCACTCAATTCTGAAGGAAAAAAAATGTTCAAAGTGTAGAAGCCATAAAAAAACAACTAGACAGGACTGCTGTTTCTTATTACTTTAAGTCACAAAGTTTCTTTAAAGTTGTCCCACAGAGCAAAATGTATATTTCCAAACACAAAAAAGAAGTTTCAAAGCATCACCTTTCCATCTCTAATAGCAACGAAGTATATTTAATTTCACTTAAAAAGTCACAGGGTCAGTTCTAAGCTTAATAACAGTATTTAGTTTACAAAGACATGGGCTCCTATTAGAGGATTCTTAAAATACTCCACAGAAACCCTTTACCCATTAACATTTCATGGATGACACGAAAGAGTAAGAGCAGTTGCGAGGCCACATTATTAATCTACTCAATGTAGTCATCTTGTCAGTGTAGTTAACAGGGCTCGGACACAGGACATTGTCCCAAAAAGTACTATGTCGGAAGTATTTTTAGGCTGTTCTTCTTCTGTAAGGAAATTCCCAGATTGAACTGTGGTTTGACAAAGTAAAAATCCAGGCAAATTATATGTTAGAACTTCAGCTCATGGTCCAGAAGGAAGAGAAACCCGATCCTGCAGACTATTCCAGTTCAAAGCTGCATTTGTTCCCAGGAACAACTAAGAGGAAGAGAAGGTAATCCCACTTGACTGAAACATCTAAAGACTCTATAGAGGATAAACAATAGTGATCAGGAAAGATTTATCGAATTGTTTTACTAAGAATATATATCATGAAGGAACGGCATAGTTGGTGGCTGAAACTCCAGCTATTCATTTCATATCTTCACAGAGCTAATGGCATGATGTCATTGCTTTAAGAACAGCAGTGTGTGAATAGAGAGGGAATCAGCATGCTAATGGCTGGTTATAAATGACTTAGGATTCTGTTTAAAAAAAAAGTCTTCTACATGTTTCAGGTGTTTGGATTTTTTTTATTTATTTATTTATTTTACTGACTCTTTCTACCCGTGACACATCATTTAGCTGCATGATTCCAGAGTCTCATCTCCTTTCTTTCATTTTATATGAACTTAAATGAAAACAAACTCCCAAGTGAGCGTCTGAGTAAAATACATGTCATCACTATATACCTTACCTGTGAATAGATGCTCATTTGCACACTATTTAATAAATAAGGAAGGTAATAACTGCATGAGAAAACTTCTGAGGATATCAAAGCAGAATATATCAAGCCTCAGAGTGCCATTATTGTAGCTGTCTCTCTCTACAAAGTTCCTTCATCAAATCTAATACCTTCTTACTTTCAAATGTAATATTATAAGGTCATAAGTAAAGTATGGGAGACATTGACAGCATAATTTCATAATTGTTTAATTCAAATACCAAACTGCTGATGGGTAATTACAAAACACCTAGGATTAAGAGCACCTGGGCAAAGTCAGCGCTACCCTCCCATGTGGTGCCTAAGATGCTGAGGCTATCCATAGTTCCAAAACTAAAGCAAAGCAAAAAATGCCTACTGTTACATAGAGCATAAACCTTGGTATCATCCTCCCCTAGAAGGACATATAATACTAGTGAAATGAGTGATACAAGAGGTAATGGGACAAATCAAGAGATCTAATCACTTGTAATATGATAATCAAAGCAAAACACATAGGTACTATTTTAAGTCAGTATCTTATATCTGTAATAAGGTGTTTCTCAATCTGTGTGTATATATGCTTTATCATCTAACCTTTGGGCTCTTACATGACAGAATAATTTTTGTTCTTATTTACGACATTGACGAAAACAGTCTCATCTTTAGCCAGGGAAACTCAAAGACAAACTGCAGGTCTTTACCTCTTTTTCCACTCATAGAAATCCAGTCCTGACTCTTATCCCCCCAGCTCTGTAGCAGATCACCTGGCTTGTCCTCACCTTTCTCTCTGAACAAATTATTGGATGACAGTGATCTTCCCCTTTAAATTCCTTCCCCCTACTCATCTATCATCCCGTCTCCCAGATCCAACACACATTCCCTGGGTATCAAGTAAACAAGCAAAGCATGTAGATCAACTACAGTTTCACTTTCTCCCCACTCCACCATGTACAGTCTTATCTCAGCACTGTAGCAGATTACTCAGTGTGGCCTCTCCTCACTCTCTACCTGTCTTGCCAGTGCGCTAAGCAGATTCTAGGCAAATATAAGGCTTTCCTCTCTCCAATGGGCCCCCTCAGACCCCTCTTTCTAATCAATCTCATTTCCAAGTATCAGTCCCCACTACCTAAAAACAAATTTAACCACAAACCTCCAAGAGTCACAATTAGCAGGTTCCCAGAAGCATTCTCTCCCGGGAAACATATAGTCAACACACTATTCTAAGAGACGGGGGACAAAACAACAACAACAAGAACATAAAAGGAATAAAATACCTATCAAACAAAGGTAATATAAGATCAGCACCTAAAATTATAATCTCCCAAAATCCAGATGACTAGTTGATAGCATAAAAACACATTAACACCCAGAACAATATGCCTCTACTCATGCCCAGCAACCCTACCACAGTAGATCCTGAGAATCGCAAACTAGTAGAGGCACAAGACAAAGACCTTAAAATAGTCTTTATGGATATAGTAGTGGTATTTAAAGGGGAAATTAATAAATATTTTAGAGATATGAAAACACACACAAACAGTGAAAAAATCAACAGAAGAGTGTAAAATGGAAATAGAATGAATAAAGAAAACCCCAACCAAGGGAAACTTGGTAATGGAAAATTTACGAACTTGAATAGGAACTACAGAGGCAAAGTTTGCCAACATAATTTAAGAAATGGAAGAAATAATGTTGGAATCCAGGAAATCTTGTATACTTTGAAAAGACAAAATCTAAGAATGAATGTGTAAAGAGAACACACTCAGATCTAACACAGAGAAAATACTTTCAATAAAATCAAAGATGAAAATTTTCCTGTCTTAAAGAAGATTCCTACTAAGGTTTATGAACTGTGAAGAACACCAAATAGACTGGACCATAAAAGAAAGTCCCTTCAGTACATAATAGTCAAAACATTAAAAACAAAACAAATAAATAATTTCAAAAGATGCATGAGAAAAATACCAACTAACATAGAAAAGCAGGGCTATTGGAATAATTCCTGACTTCTCTAAAGGACACTAATGGGCAGAAAGGCATGGACAGATGTGCTGCAGAGTCTAAAAGACAACAGAAGCCAGCCAAGTCTACTGGCCCCAGAAAAAAAATCAAAATGGAAAGAGAATATAATATATTCCATAATAAAAATTAAGTTAAATTAAAACAATAACAGTTTATAAATCTAGCACTACAGAAGTTGCTAAAAGGAAAAATTCTAACCTAAAGAGGTTAATCACACCCAAGCAAACACAAAGAACAAATAATCCCACAACAGCAAATCAGCTAATCAGTAGAGGAGAAACACACACACACACACACACACACACACACACACACACACACACAGAGAGAGAGAGAGAGAGAGAGTGAGAGAGAGAGAGAGAGAAGTACACTCAGAAAAATAACAAAATAATAAGAATTAACATACACTATTCACTTATATATCTCAAAAAAAACCAAAAATCAACAACAAAAAGTATAAAAAACAAGCTGGGTGTTGGTGGTGCATGCCTTTAATCCCAGCACTTGGGAGGCAGAGGCAGGCATATTTCAGAGTTCAAGGCCAGCCTGGTCTACAGAGTGAGTTCCAGGACAGCCAGAGCTATACAGGGAAAGCCTGTCTCGAAAAACCATAAAAAAAAAGTAAAATTAAAAAAAAGAAAACATAGATACTGACTAATAGACTTAAGGTGAAAACAGGATTCATCCTTTTGCTACGTCCAAGAAACACACCTTAAAAACAAAGATTGATATCACCACCAGGTAACAGGATAATCTAGTATTTCTATTTTAAAATCTGAAAAACATAAACTCCAAAATAAAACTAGTCAGAAGAACACTACATGCAAATCAAAGGAAAAATCCATCAAGAGGACTTTGCTATTTCTAACATCTATGCACTAAACTCAAGAGCAACTATGTTCATAAAAGAACCACTACTCCATTTTAATCAAATATTGACCCTTACACACAGATAGTAAAAGACTTCACTTCCCCACTCTCACAAGTAAATAGGTCACCCTCACAAATCTATACAGATAATTGGAAGAGCTAACTAATATTATAAGCCAAATGGACCTATGAGATCCTTATGGAATATTACACCACCACTACCCACACAAAAATGAGAAAATATTCTTTCTTCTCATAATCTCATGGAACTTTCTCCAAAACTGGCCATATATTCAGAAACAAAGCAAGTGATAT
>JADRCC010568868.1:0-22804 GCA_019843855.1 Hylomyscus alleni
TCCTTTCAATATGTGATCCCTCATTAGTATCAGCCACTTCACCAAGGAACTTTTTTTTTTTTTTTTTTCGAGACAGGGTTTCTCTGTATAGCCCTGGCTGTCCTGGACTCACTCTGTAGACCAGGCTGGCCTCGAACTCAGAAATCTGCCTGCCTCTGCCTCCCAAGTGCTGGGATTAAAGGCATGCGCCACTACGCCCGGCTCACCAAGGAACTTAATAGAAAAAGAAGTCACCACCCCAAACTGTGACTATAGGTTTTACTACCCAGTTGTCAGTCTTGATTCTGATTCATACAAAAAAAAAGTTTAAGAAACACTTTTTCCAGCAAATTTGAGGAATTCTACCACCCAAGAAACACAGAGTCCTAGAATTGTGGTAACAAAGGGATGAACCTCACATGTCCCTGGCCCTCATGAAGTCTTTTCCAATAATACCTTAAGAACAAATGGAACTTTATGGGTACATTGGAAGGTAGTTCTTTACCACCATGTGAGCTATGAGTTAGGACTTTCCTAACTCATAGATAAAAATCTCAAGAGTCAATGTTCCTCAAGCTCTACCTAATAATAAAAAGGGTTGGGTTCATCTTGTCCAGGATTCAAATAGCTAATTGAAGCCTTAGTCATCAGGGAAATGCAAGACAAAACTTTATGAGGACTCTATTTCATCCCAGTCAGAATGTCTATCATCAAAAAAAAAAAAATTGCTGGGTACAGTATAAGGAAATGAAGCCTTATAAACTGCTGTTGGGAATGTAAATTAATTCAGCCAATATAGAAGTCAGTATGGAAGTCCCTAAAACTAAATGTAAAGCTATCACATAGTCCAACTGTATCACTTCTAGGTAGATACCCTGAAGAGTGTAAAACACATATGACAGACTTTTACATCCATGTCTATTGCTACACTATTCACAATAGCCAAATATAAGGCCACTTGGATGTCCATTTATAGGTGAGTGGATTAAAAACAATGTGACACATTATAATGACACTTCCCATAAAGAAGAGAAAAAATGAATGAAATTGGAGATCATCATAGTAAGTGAAATAACAAACTCAGAAAGAAAGCAGTATTTTCTCCCTCATGTGAACATCTATATTTAAATATCTGTAGTGCACTAAAACAAAGATAGAATGGCTATTATTTGGAGGGAAGTAGGGACCAATAGAAGAGGAAAAGGAGGATAAAAATTAATAGGAGCAAAATACAGCTGTCACGAGATGCATAATTTTGTACAATTAAAATAACCTAAGTACTTTGGTCAGAGAAATATCTGAGTACCAAAATCACCTAACTCCTTATTTGAATCCCCTCTCCCTTCCTAGTTCTCTCTGTCTCCAAAGAAGCTGGTAAAGAATGAAAAGAATCATCACTTTCCTTCTTTGTCAGCCAGGTCCTCTTATCCGTCTTCATCCAGTCACCAATGTGTCTCTGATTAATCTGGTATTAAAATATGCAGAAGACTGGCAGGAAAAAAAGATATTTTACCTAACTGGAATATAAAGGATGGGCACATCCATAGAACTTTCAAACCTTAGGCTCTTCTGCCAGGTCTACACCTACTACCTTGGGGTGTTTCATCCATCCCCTGGTCCCTATTAGTGCTCTCCCTCCTTGGACCCCCTTCTTGGAAGTATAGACAACTCCCTTGGGTAAGATTATAGAACTGCCTCCTAGTACCCATCACTGTGAGTTAGTGGGGAAATTTTTCACTTTAACTAAGCATCTCAGAATGAATACTGCAGAGTAGTCATTGTAGACTGCTGTCCTCATTCCAGAGCCCAATACTCTGCAGTTTTTCAACTTCTATTGATATGAATAAACTTCATGCTACCCAAGAGACAAGTCCAAGCTTTGCCTGGGTACTATCGTGACCCTCCAACAACTCTCTCCAAAGGAACTTGCTGACTTCTTCCACTCTTCCCTAAATTCTCAGCTTCCAGTGTTCCATCCTCAAAAGTGAATCACAGATGAATTGCTAGCAAACAATTTCGGAAGCTTTAATCCATGGCCAGTTGATTCTGTGGCTTTGGGCCTGTGGCAAGGTGGAATGGCGAGAAGCACACGTGGATGAAGCTGTTCAGATCCGTGGAGTCTGAGAGTCAAAGAAAGAGAGAGGAGGTTTCTATATCTCTTTCAAACGCATGTCTCCAGTGACATACATAACTTTATCCAACGATGTCCTGCCCTTTGAAGTACTCAGCACAGGCCAAAACCTTTGGGACATACCTACACCATAACAGTGATCAAGTTAGCCAGTATATGTACACATATGCATATATACATTTTATTTCGTTTCTCTGAAGGCCCTCACAAAGCCTAATGTTGCCACCACATTGGGTTTAGACTCTCCGCACATGAATTTAGAGACAACATGAGCATTCAATTCATAGCAGGTTTTCTTTGAAATTTGCAGTTGGTTGAGACCTGTGGGATCTCAGAAATATATTACTGTACATATAAATAACGAATACTTTTATTGTGTTTTTTTTTCAGTTTAATAAAGTAGCCCCCCAAATGTGTTAGAGATGCAATGGCTGTAATGGAAATCAATATGTTCTGTAAGAAATAGAGATATTTAAACTTTAGAGATCTAAAAGAGAGAAGGAACACTTACTGACGGGGGTTGGAATGCTGTTAAGAGTGATGGCTAGCGATACAGGATTGTTGAAAGTCTCAACGAAGAAGCTCTAGAGATAGGCCTCCTCCTCTCAGCCTTCCCCTCACCTCTCTGGTCTCTCTCATTACACTACTTAGCTTTCATCAACTTGGTAGATGACTAGGGTCATCTGGGATGAGAGGATCTCAGTGGAGGAACTTTCCCCATCAGACTGTCCTGTGGTAAGGGCTGTGGGGCATTTTCTTAATTAAGAATCGGTGAAAGAGCCTCCAACCCACCGTGGGTAGCACCACTCATAGGCCTGTAGTTTGGGTTATATAAGAAGGGATGCCGAGGAAGCTGTCAGTAGGCAGTGTACATTCACGGTCTCTGCTTCAGTTCTTACTTCTTGGTTCCTGCTTGAGCTTCTCTCAGTTAGGGACTGGTTTGGAAGTGTAACATGAAATAAACCCTTCCCTCTCAAAGTTGCTTTTGGTGTTGTTTTCTCACAACAAAAGAAGCAAACTAGGACACATGCTATTATGGTCACCATTTCTTCCCCCATAATACTTTGTGCAGTATGGAATCTACTCAAGGTCCTGTTTGGAACTTTCTTGAAATGGAGAGCAGCTGTCAAACCATGGCTTCTGGGCTTTAAGCTGAGCAATAAACAACAGTCTCCTTGACCAACAGCTTAGCGATACTACAGCCCCAGTTCTTATGAAGCAATGAGAAGAACTTAAATGTGATGGAGTCATACCCTGGTCTCTAGTTGGGAGCTGCCACAGTGGACTGGGGCACTCTGACATATTCTAACCAAACCTCTGACACAACTAGGTCAAATTCCTGTGGGATACACAGAGAGACTTCTCTCACCAGACAGCCATCCTCCCAAGAGATGGATCCTGAATTTCTAAGCCCTGAGAACAGTGAGAGAACATTTTCTATTTTGTGTAGTTATGTGTAGCCCATTGTATTTTGTCTGTGACTAAGATACCTACAGATATGGTCAGAAGACCTTACGTAGCTTCTTTCCCATCCCAGAGAACACTGCTAATTCTTCCATCAATTAAATTAAAGTGAATTTTCTGACTAAGAAGGAATCCAGAAGAACCAAGATCTGTGGACCCCAAAGAACTCCATGTACCTGACCCCCTTCATGTATCTCACTGAAAATCCATCTCCAACAATGCTGTGCTCCCGTGATGCCCCTTCCAGCGGGTGTCTACAGAAAGCCCATGCACAGAACGTCTCTACTTAACCAGATATTTCAAAGATTGATAACAACTATTACTCAATGTGCAGAAGCCCTGGCCTGAGGACATTGAGTATTCAAGGAAACACATAAAGCCAACTGCTTAACTGCACTCCACAACTAGACGCTCCTTAAGGGGTCAGTAAATAGAGCATGTGAGTAATTTTACAGCACAAGTAAAAATCATTTTCAATTGTACAGTGAGCTCTGTCATGCTTAGAGACGGTTTCATCATGCCTTCTGCAATTCCTTCCTCACAACCCACCCACAACTTCCCCAGTAACTGTTTTGAATGGGAAACAATGGCCAATCTTGATCTTTGATTCAATAGTCTTATGTCTCCTCAGGCTTAGGACTCTCTCCACTCCATGGAAAATATCTTAACAACTTATCTGCTGTCTCGTCCTTGACTCCTTCAGCCTTACACACTCCATTTTCTATAAGTTTCCATCTTCAGTATCTACACTCCCTATTCTACACCCTCTAGTTGAGAAGCACTCCCTTCAATAGTGATTATGCCAACCCCCAAGTCGGCTCTGTGTTCCCTTCCGAACTTGCTAAGCCCTACTGAGTACATGATCAATCTTCTTGGCTGCCTGGAATTTTACCCTTTTTCTCATGTTAGGAGACTTCTGAAAATTAATGAGTTTTGGTGGAGACAGAGTCCACATCCCACTCCAATACACCTTAAAAGCCACCACCCCCACCATTCTCAGTGAAGATATCACAGTGTATTCTGAGTCACACAAAGTTCTAAATCCTATACACTGTCTTTTATACTCAATTCAGATTATGATCAAGTTTAATTTATAAAAGTAGGCATAGTAAGAGTAATAACAGCAATCATAGGGCTATTATCACAATATATTGTAATAAAAGTCATGTAAATGACTTTCTCCTCCCACTTCCCTCCAATCATGAACCCAGTGACAAAGGGTTTATTCACTTCCCTGGAGGTATAGAGGTGAGCAACTTGTGCTCAGAATGGCAACCAAGAAAGTGAGAGTTCTTTGTTTCTGGAATTTTCTGTTCTATTTTCAGACTATGGTTGACTATGGGTGATGGATACTGCAGCAACCATAACCACAGGAAAGAAAGACCGCTATGCTCATTTTTCTCAGCTGCCCTTGCAGCAAGACATGACAATGTGGTCTATGCCCTTCTGGGATGGGTGGGCTTGTCCCTTGTATCAGAAATCCATAATCCAAGGAAGCAAGGACCTCAAGCTTCTCATTCAATGACAGTGACTGCTGAAGAGGTCTCAAGTGCCAGGAGGTTTGGTGTGCATGCTTCAGGGTCCAAGCCTCAGAGGCAGCCAGGGAAAACTCATGACCTAGGGTGAGAGGTGGCAGGGTGAGAGTTTGAACCTGGCTCTTCAGATCTCCTCAAGACTCTCAAGTGACTCCATCTTCTATTTTAAAGCTTGATTTTCTTCCGAATAAGAATCTCAGTTGACACAGTTTCCTATCTATCATCTCAGATCCAAATGTTCTGTAATTGAATTCTTTTTTTCCCCAAAAACCTGTTATATATTATCATGTCCATTTCTGCCTGGTGGCATCACACACACTGTAGCTTCAGAATGGTCTCTAACTTACCTCACGCTCTTTCCTCAAGCATCCATTTAGCCGGCTGAAATTGTTGCTCTTTCTGGATAATATCTCCCTCATTCATTCCTCCTTTTCCTTTGCTTAAAACCTTCTGTCATCAAGCTAACATTTGTACTAATGCAGCAAGCAGCTTCCTACCTACTCTCCCTGCCTTCAGCCCCCCTGTTTTTATTATTGTTGCTAATAAGTACTAATTGTACAAATTAATGGAGTGTAGTATGATATTTTGCATATGCATACAGCATTGCAGTGATCAAATCAGACCTCCCCCTTTCTATCACTTTCTCCAAACATCCCCCACTCCATCCTTCCTGATGTCTGATAATCACTGTTGGGCTTCCAGCCTGTCTTAACTTCCACATATGAGAGAGAGCATGCTGTGGTTGTCTTTTAGAGTCTTATTTATTTCGCTTCATATAAAGTCCTCCACTTCCTTTCATGTTGCTAAAAAGGCATTATTTTTTCTGATTTAGAACTAATGGTCGTGTGTTGTTGTTGTTGTTGTTGCTGTTGTTGCTGTTGTGTCTTCTTTATACAGTCATCTATGCTGTATCTTAGATATTGTCAGTAATACCACAATTAAACTAGGCACTCAGGGATCGCTTTTATATGCTACTTTCTGGTGTCGTTCCCTTTGGACCACATGGTTGACATGCTCTTGGTATATTAAAGGAACTCCATACTTTGTACCGTGAGCAGCTCTTCTTTTTATGTGTATATCTATTTAAATGCCAATAACACTCTTTTTCGTTTTGTTACACTTGGTTTAAAATCATATAGTGGCTGCCTAATCCCATAGGCTAAGTTCAAAGCGCCATAGCAAAACCCAGAGACCAACAACATCACCCTTTGATTTTTCCATTTGTATGTTGCCTCTACTCTGACCTCACATTAAATTAGATAAGATTTTTACCCTTGGATGGGTCTTCTCTGAATAAATAAATCACTGCAGAGTGTGGGTGAGCAAGTCAGACCTTGCTGACATCACAGAAGTTGTGGACCAGGTGTTCAAAGGGAGTGCATCGGAGATGTATCCCAGAGGCCTTTGTTTCCTGACTACTTTTCTGGCCATAGAGCCTGTGATTCTGGCTTTTTCTTTCCACCTGACCCTTTCCTCACACAAAACTCAATCTGCCAAGCCTTATCACCCCCTTGATGCATTATGAAAATTGATAACGATTCTGCAGAAGCAGCAACTGATAAAGATCGCAAGCATGAATTCGTGGGCTAATTTGAAAGGCTTTAAATCCCAGTTCAGGTGCTTTCTGGACAGGAAAATATATTCATTATCTCTTTGTGCTCAGTTGATGTCTCTGTGTCTGTGTATTAGCAACATGGCAATCATAACAGAACCCATCTACTTAATGTCAATGTGTAGACTGAATGAGTGGGTAGACAGCACTCACACTAATGCCCTGGCACTGCCCACCTGCTTATTAATATTGCCACTGGACTTTCTGTTCATGGAAGTCAAACAAACATTCAGTCCTTGCTTAAGCAAATTACAGTTGGGTTCCTACACAATCATAACAAACACAGGAAACAAAAAAACCACAAGGGCAGGCTTCATTTTTACAGGGTATTTGTGAATTCCTCAGCTTGATGGCATATGTTTTTCTGTCTCTCCTTGCTATTTTAACCAAAGGAAAATGAAAACAAGGCCTACTTATGACTACTAATAAATATTTTTGTTCTTTATATATTCAGAAACTACACCCCCGCACACACAGATAATACAATTCTTCTAAATGTCTGAATTACCTATTTTTTCTTAAATATACTTTTTTTGTACTGTGAAATGTATTAATAATGTAAAAGTATTAAAAGAAGGCTGGACAAGGTAGTGTGCACCCCAGAATGCATGAGACAGAGGGAGAAGACCTGAACCAGTTGAAGGCAGGTTTGACCTACATAGTGAATTGCAAACCAGCAAAGGCTACATAGTGGACCTTGATCTCAGAAAAACAGGGGGAAATTACCACAAATAACAAACATGCTGCTTTTCTTTCTGGCATGCTTATAGTTTATTTTCTATAACAGGCCTTTAAGCCATCAGGAATTTGTTTGTGAGGAAGGTAAGAGAAGGGCATCTGATTGAATCTTTTCCCATCTAAACAACCGATTACAGCTACTTCCTGGTTAAATAAGCTGAAAAGTATCTTTTGTTTCACCTGAGATAATTGTCATCTGGAAGACTTACTGGCTCTGTCTGATAACCTAGGCCTAGTCTTGGAAGCTTCTAGCCTCTGTACAATCTTATCTAGGTCTAGAATGTTTTCAGCCTCTGAGACTTACAGCTGAGTAAACCCACCCTTTCTAGCTCTTTCTGAACTCTGCGTGGTTGGTTCAACTCCACTGGCTCAAACTCCTCTCTAAGATAATTGATTTTGTCTGGCTTTTTTCTTCATCCTCTGACTGAATTGCTCTGCTTTGCCTCAAACTTAACTCTGGATATTTGTTCTAATCTTGTGACTCCTTCTCATCCTCTGGCACGTTCTGTTGTCATCTGTGTCTAGCTTGTTCTCTCTTCAGTCTGTCTCCGTAAGGTTCTCAGCAAAACTACCTCCCTCTCCTTTTCTCTCTCTGCACTGCTCTCTCTTAGCCTCCTGTCTGTTCTCATGAGAGTTGGGGATAGTATATTCTGTCAAATCTTTCTATGATTCACCACTTTGTCTGCCACTCAATTAGACATCCCTTTCAAACATGGCTGCTTTCTTCTACAAGATAACTTTACCTTCATTGTTTGGGATTAAATGTGTGTACGAAGGGTTTATCTGTATTCCAGCCAGATTAATTAAAGGTGTGGGCTAAGACTGAGCCACACCACTAGAAACAGGTTTTTTTTCCCCAGTAATCAACACAATCTCCGGGGTCCCAGTCTGATCAAATATCCTGCAGCAATAAGCAATCCATATTTCTTTTGATAATTTGGAGTACTTGTTTGTCATTTGAATTCCACGATATTTGCACCCAGTTTACAGATTATTTGCTATGTCACAGATTCGCCAGTGACTGTTCTTTATACAGACTACACACTGGAGCCCTAGATGATGGAGATGAAGCAGTGAGTGTCCAGCATCACTTATGTCGTGGGCACACATTCTGAGAAAATGCTTCCTTGGGTGACTTTATCATTGTGTGAACAAACACCAAACCAGGTGCTCAAATGAACCAGAACTAACTACATGCCAAGCCTATAGACAGCTCATTTCTTCCTTCCTAGTCCTTCCCTGCAGAACTGCAGGGTTTATTTTGTTGCTCTGGCAATCACTCAGTACAATAATTGACAAAGTCTCAGCAAACAATATTACCTTCCCACCAAATGAGTGAAATGTGTCATCGTAGGGAAGTTCTTGGATTTCTACTTTCTCCCATGTTGTTATCTTGAAGGACTGCTGGGTTTGTTTTCCTTTTTTGTTTCTTCCCTTTCGCTTATTTGTTTTATCTACTTATTGCAGTGTTTGGCACTGAGCCCAGGGCATTGCATGTGCCAAGCAAATGCTCTATCACTGGGCTACATCCCCAGCCTCAGATGATTGGATTTTAATAAATATTTGTCCTATCTTGAGATGGTCACGTAATTTCTTTATAATCTGTCTACATAGTAAACTGCATCAACACATATGGTCTGTTAGACTATTAATGTCAAATCAGTGTCTATTCCTCGGTTTGGAGGTACCCTTCCTTTAGTTGATTTTTCCTTGTGTGCTGATGAGTGAGAGCTTTGCAAACTTCCCTCGTGCATCGTGCCCTTGACCAATCTTTATAGCAAGATTATACCAGCCTCATAAAAGGAACTGGAGAACTTGCCTTCTATTTTAGTCAGTGGAACACATTATATAAGACAAGAATTATTGGTCCCTTAGTATTTTATGAGAATGATTAATGCAATAGTTTGGGCCAGTATTTTTTAAGGGGAAATAGCTTATTCTTTTTTTTTTTCAGATTTTTAAAATCATAGGACTGGTTATCTCTGTTTCTTTGAGCAGATTAGCAGGAGTTATATTTTTTCTAAGAATCTACTTCTGAGAATCTATTTTCTAAGAACCTTCAAACTTATTGACAAAGATTATCTTAGATCTTAAAGTGCACAATTGCTAGACTTAAATTCTTTTTTATTTCTAATGTCACTTTTGGTGACATTGTTAATCATAAGGCTCCTTCTTATTAAAAGTTCTTTTTTTCTTTCAAAGAAATTAGCTTGCAGATAACTTGTTTTTCTGTTTTAATTTCTGTGTTTGATTATTTCAATATTTGAATTTATTTTGTTCTTGTTTTCCTAACTCCTTGAGTTGTATGCTATTTTTGTGAATTTTCAATTTCTTTTTCTTTTAAACTTCATTTAAGAATATGGTTATATCTCAAAATATTGTTGTGGTAGTTTGAATGAGAACAAGTTTCATAGCCTCATATGTTTAAATATTTGGTCCCTAATTGGTGAGACTGTTTGGAAAGGGTTCAGAAATATGGCTTTATTGAAAATGTGTCACTGGAGTCAGGATTTGAGGTTTCAAAAGCCCACATCCATTTCTAATTAGGGTTCTCTCTCTCTCTCTCTATCCCTCCCTCCCTCCCTCTCTCTCTCTCTCTCTCTCTCTCTGCCTCATAGTTGTGTCTCAAGATCTAAGCTCTTATGTACTGCTCCAGTGCCTTGCCAACTCCCTGCTGCCTTCCTCCCTACCATGAGAATCTCTCACCCTCTGCAACTCTAAGTCCTAATAAGCTTTGTCTTCAAGAAATTGCCTTGATAATGGTATTTTAGTACACAATGAAAAATAGGTAAGACAACTACTCTATAACATTGAGAATTTTGTTGATCTAAGCGGTTTTCACTCCTTTCTAGAGATGCTTGGTCTTCTACTATGACTTCTATCGACAGAAATCATTTAAATGTGTGGGTTTTGTATCAACAATAGTAGTGTCTTTCTTTAACTGACCTTTAGTTTTATTTATGACAGAATGTTGATATAGACAGATCTGCATGATCTGTTTTAGTGTTTCTGAAACTTTTTATTTAGCTTTTATTGATTCTTTGTGAATCTCACATCAGGCACACCAATCCCACTCATTTCTTCATCTCTTTGTACCCTCCCTCTGTCCTTGCAAAAATCCCCACTCCCAATTCAAAGGGGAAAAATCTCATTGTGGAAGCTGTAATGTGTCATAGTGTGCCTCACAGTATAATCTTTGGTCCACACTGTTTTACTTGCAAATGTTCAGTGCAGTGAGTCACTGGTCTTGTTCAAGGGTTCTGGCTTCTGCTACACTATCAATATCTCATAAACACTTCATAGTTAGATTTCCTGGAGTTTTCTTAACCTGATTTAAGAACCTCTGGTTTAAATAAATTTTTAAGTTCCACGTTTTAAAGTTGTTGTTAACTTAAACTCATTCTGATCACCTTTCTTGCTCACTTAACCATGATATTTTGGGCTCTTTTCTATTCTATTCTATTCTTCCTTTTCTATTACTAATATTGATTTTTTTCAACTCCTAGTTTTCTCCTTCTATCTATATGCAAGTGATGTGTTGTGTTTTTATTTTAGTAGTTTAACTTTAAATGTGCACTTCTTAAGACAGATTCTCCCTTCTTCTAGAACAAACCAAGGACCTTGTGTAACCTAGTCTGTACCACCTGACACATAGGCGCAAAAAAAGAAAGAAAAAGGAAAGAAACAAACAAACAGACAAACAAACAAAAAAGAAAAAAAGAAAACAGAAATTGAATCTTAAACTATGTTTCATTTGGAAAGTCAACAATGTGAGAGGTCAGTGGATTAACATCTTAGAATCCAGTCTTTAACTGGCATGCTGTACAGGAAGAGAAAGCAAAGACCACTGGTCCTTTTAAAGCCTAGTGGTGTCCTTCTGGTCAGCTGGCTTTTCTGTTGACTCTACTATCTATTCCATTGTCTTTGCATTCCCCTAAGCAGTCAGCTGTTATGTGTGTTGCATTTATGAGGCTGTGGTAGAGATGATTTGTATCCGACCTTTGTCCAATCTCCTACTCATCGTCGCTCTCACATTCAGTTCCTTCATTCTCTGTTCATTTCTTTGCCACAAATCCTCTCACATAGACTCATTTGTTTAGTCTGTTTTAGTTTGAAAATATCTTCATTTTTGTCCACATTTCAGTGTTCACCTTTCCATGCATGAACCTCTATGTCAACCCTTATTTCCTTTGATCCCTTTCAAGTAGTAATTGGCTTCCAGCTTCTATTGTTAAGATGAAATATCTTTTGAAACTCTGCTATTGTTCTTTCACGGGAAATTTTCTCTGATGCTTTTCGGTTCTTTTCCTTAGGTTTTAGCAGAAGTGAATAATTTTACTATGGTATGCTATAGACAGGCTTATTTTTATTTCACCATCAACATAAAGCTTATTTTTCTTAAATTCTAACAAAAATGTTTACCACCATTATTATAGGAGAGGTCTCTTTATGTGTACCCCTTTCTCTAGAATGCCTCCCAGATACATGTTTAATTCCTTATTCTATTCTCTGTACTATTGATTTTGCCTTTATATAACCCAATTTCTCATCTTTTTGCTATATCCTAGCAGTTTTGAGGGTTTTTTTTTTCTGCTGTTTTTGTTTTGGAAAATTGATTTTTTTTTTCATATAATATATTCTGATTACGGTTCCCCTCCCCCTGTTCCTCTCGGTCCTTCCCCACCTGTCCCGCCCTCTGTAGTCATACTGTTTCTATTTCTCACTAGAAAATAAGCAGGCATCTTAGAAATAATAATAAGTTAAGATATAATACAATAAAACAAAAGCAAATGCTTGTTTGATATTCCATACATGGATATATTATCTTCTGATCAAATCCACTTCGGCTTCCTCTCTTTTAGCTCTTTCCCTATCCTTTCACTACTTTCTCTCCAAACTTCATGGGTACTGTTTAAAAACCCCAGAGTCCCCTTATTGTTCCCTATATGTACATTGGTGTAGGACCATCTACTGAATCTCTCTCCCCAAGTATCCATCAACTGCCAATAGTTCCTCAATGGTGGTATTTTGGCAGCCTTGAGCTTAGGAAGGTCTTGCACGTGCTCTGCCTTTTCCACTCAGAATAGTTGATAGAAGAAAGCTCTGTTTTCCTAGTGTGGCCCTTCAAACATTCTACCACGATGTTGGATCTCCTTTTTACTAATGTCTGCCTCATACAGACCCAAGGCTCCTGCTCCTTTAAACATTAAAGTACCTACATTAACAAGATCATCCTAAAACAAAAGAATATACCTTCTCAGCACCCCAGGGTTCCTTCTCCAAAACTGACGCTACATTGAAAAAAAAAACCTGATATTCCTCTTGCCAGCAGGTGTCAGCTATAAATAGTTTCTTTATTAGGGGTGGAACTCTGTGTCTACTTCCTCCTCTCCGTACTGGGACCTGATTTGACTTGAATTTATGCAGGTCTTACACATGCTGCCACAGTCTCTGAGTTTATATGACCATGAGTCCTGCTGGGTCTGGAAGACAATGTTACCTTGGTGTTATCATGCATAAGTGTTTTGTCTGCATGGGTGTCCATCTGACACATGTGTGCCTGGTACCTGCACATTGGCTCCCCTGGAACTAGAGCTGTGCATGGCTGTAAGTCAGCATATAGATGCTTCAAACTAAGTTCATGTCCTCTGCAAGAACAACAAGTGCTCTGAATCGCTGAACCAACTCCCCAGCCCCAGATCATTTCTCTTTTACCAATGTGTGGTGCTTGAAGCAGTAAAGTTTCAAGTTGCCTTGGCTCATGATGCTGGAAAGCCAGGAGCTACACACCCTTATCTTTTAAGGTTTATTCGTCTCTGAAACTGTTACCCATAGAAAACTGGGACCACCCCGGGGAAAGACCACACTAAAATTACTTCATTCATAGTTCTCTATCAGTCCTTTTATATTTCAGTAAAAACACAGACTTTTACAGGAATTCAGCAAATGTATGATACATGGATTGTTTCAAATTTGGGACTACTTTTAGGAGTGGTCATTTGAGACAATTATTCTAAACAAAGTTCCCAAGAGAGACATAAAATGTCTTTTAAGACATTTTTAACTAAAGTAATGCTTCAAATACCAGATTAGAAGTAATGACAAGCATGTTTCAGTAAGGAAGCAAACAGAATGAGAAGCCATGACACATTGTGGCAGGAGGTGTTGAGATGGATATTTTTCTCAATGTGTTAAAAGATAGTTAGTACTTCTATATGTTTCTGAAATTCTTAAGCAGATACATTTATCTACAGTATCATGATATTTGCATCTACAAGAGAATACATCATTATTTCAGGGTTGGAGAGATGTCTCAGTGGTTACGATGTCTCAATCCCTATTCTTCCAAAGGGTTTGAGTTCAATTCCCAGCAACTACATAGTGGCCTACAACCATCCATAATGGGATCTGATGCCCTGGTGTGTCAGAAGACAGTGACAGTGCACTCATAGACATAAACTAAATAAATAATTATTTTTAAACATGATTAAAATTTCTGTCACCTGGTGATGTCACGGATGCCATTTTACAGAAGAAAATACTACACAACTGTACAATGTATCATGTGGGTAGCAGTACTTAGATGCCCTCCGGGATGGTTTGCGTATGCTCAGCCCAAGGAGTGGCACTATTTGAAGGTGTGGCCCTGTTTGAGTAGGTGTGGCCTTGTTGGAGTGGGTGTGCCACTGTGGGTGTGGGCTTTAAGACTCTCATCCTAGCAGACTTCAGAGGCAGATATAAGAGTCTCAGCTCCTTCTGCACCATGCCTGCCTGGATGCTGCCATGTTCCCACCTTGATGATAATGGACAGAACCTCTGAACCTGTAAGCCACCCCCAATTAAATATTGTCCTTGGTCATTTTCACTTGATACCTGCTGAAAGAGTGGAATTCAATTCTCACCAATAAAAGGTCATTGAGCAAACTAATCCCACTCCAGGGTAGGCCCCAAGCCCAGGAGCAGTTGACCAAAACACAAAATATTCCATCGTTTTGTGTTCTTTCTTTTGTTATGTTTTGGTAATATCCTTTGCCTTATTGGGGGAGGGTTGTTTGTTTTGATTTTCCTATTTTCATTTCATCTTTTTGGTTGCTTTTTCTTTAGATAGAGCTACAGACTGAGAGAGTGAAGGAGGAAGAAAGAGAGAGAGGAAGTTGGGTGGATAAGGAACTGTGAGGATCTAGGAGGGGTAGAGGGGTAGAAAGGATGCAATCAAAATAGAGCGCATAAAGATTTTTTAAATAAGTGGGGTATGGTGGCACATGCCTGTAATTCCAACATTCAGGAAGTAGAGGTAAGCAGTTCTCTGAGTTCAAACCAGCCTGGTCTACAAAGTGACTTTTGGGACAGCCAGAGCTACACAGAAAGACCCTGTCTTGAAAAAACAAAACAAAACAAAACAAAATTAAATAAGTACATTAAAAAACAAAATTACAAAAATTAAAACATAAAAATAGATCTTATTATTCTTAATTATTTTTAACTGTAGGTATGTGCACATGAGTCTGGGTGCTTATGGGAGTCAGAGGTATAGAATCCCTCGAGGTCTGGCCCTACAAGCAGTCATAAGCCAGTGTGGCTAAAAACTGAACAGGGTCCCTTAGCAAGAGCACAGCATGCTCTCCGTCACTGAATCATTCCTTCAGCCCCATCTTGCCCTTTTCCTGCATCAGAGGCCACGTCAAGTGATCAGCCTCACTTTCTACACTTTTGTAAATGCACTCCATGATGGGCACTCACTGAAAAAAGTTACCCAGTGTTCTATGTCTTAGGACACGGTCCTACCATTAAGCAATGCAGGCTGCACGAAGGTTTCCTCCGTGGCATTTGTGCTCTGACCTGCATGTCTCTCAAGCCTGATTTACATAGATCTCTGACACTGTAATGAATAAGCTTGATTGTTAGTTCCTGGGTATGTCTATAACTGTTTACAGAAAGCTATGAGTGAACATGGAAGACCTCCTCTGAATGTGGGTTGTATTGGGCCATAGGCTGGAGTCTGGGACTGAATAAAAGAGGGAATGCAAGCTGAGCATCAACATTTATCTCTGGTTCCATTCTAGCAGCAGATACCGCATGGCCAGCTCCTCACTCTCCTGCTCCCATGACTCCCCAACCATGGTGGACCATACTTTCAAACTGCGAGCCAAAACTCTTCCTCCTTAGGTTGCTTTTGACAGGTATTTTTGCAGGAATGAGAAAACTAACATGAGTACCACTAAAACAGGAGCTCTAAGCATTATATATAGTACATAAGATAGGATTATAATGTACATAAAATTTATGTAAAAAATGTATAATATTTTTATATACTAAAAAGTAAAAAATATATATAATATATAAAGTACTTCTTTACAAGCACACTTTTATACACAATATTGTATTGTTTCATCAGAAAAAAATGTACCTGGAAGTTCAATTTCTAGAAAAGAAGTTTACAGATATGAATTTCATTTCCATTCATAGAAATGTAGCTCCAGATGATCTTTCAAAGAAAATTTGCCTTAAGACCAGCTTCCACAGCAATGGTGGATAGCATCACTTCTCCATGGCAACACCCTATGACTGGGAGTCAAAAACAACACACAGTTAAACACAAATTTTGATGACCACAATATGTCACTTATGGTTTTTTAAAAAAACAAAAACAAAACAAAACTATGTTTCCCCAAGTACAAACCAATGTATTCAGAATTCACTGAAATATTCACACTGGTGGTACCATGTATAATTTAACAACCCAGGAAACCCCTGCTGTTAATGTTTGGGTTTCTGTCTTCTCAGATTTATGTTTTACATCTTACATATATTTAAATTCAAATGGCATCGCACTATTATAAAAATGCAAACATATAAAATTAAAAATGAGTAAATGCCAAGCATAAGTATGGAAGAGATTAAAAATTATAATAAAGCATAATGTATAGCATCCTATTTTTAAACTAAACTCACAACAAAAAGGCCACTCTGTGCAAAAAATAAAAGTACCAAAACTGCTCGTGAGGAAATTATAGCTGGCACAGAGTAATAACTGTAGAAAACTATGAGAGACAGAAGTTTCACTCTAAAAGGTTCTGGCTTTCAAATGTTTTTCCAGCAAGCTCCTCAGACTTTTAAGGAACAGAATCTCCAACCTAAACAAACAGTTTCAGAGTCTAAAAAAGGAAAAAGTGGTTAAAGCAAGTGGCTTACACAAGAGGATCGAGAAGCTGTCGGGGATGGGACTTGAACATGTGACATGAAGGAGGAAAACGGAATAGTGAAGATGGAGGAGGACAAATGGGAACATTGAGCAGGGAGAAGAAGAAGGGATGGACAAGAACCAAAATCAACTCTGAAAATGCTGAAAGACAACAACAACAACAACAACAACAACAGCAACAACAAAACCAAAACAGTTACTTTGTATGCTCATTTAAAATAATCAATTGAAGAAAGAATGAGCTTTGAACATGGACTGCGCCATTATCCTTGCATATATGGCGGTTGCTAGTATTGTATGTAAATTAGCTCAGTAAGGGAGCACTGCTAGCGTGGACACACCTTGAGTTCCACTCCAGCAAAAGACAAGAGCCCCAGGTACGTCTTCAAAAGCCTACCTTCCGTTTCCGTGGGAGTGTCTAACTCTTTCTATGACCTGACTCTTGAAGACTAAGGATGACTCAGATACAAACTTGGTTTTGGAGTGGGTTTGTAGCTCAGTGAAAGGAGAGGTGCTTGGTGCTCTACACACACCACACACATCCACCTCACAACCACCAACAACAACCACATACATACACATACTTACATACTCACATACATCACACATAAACACACACACTACACACACACACACACACATACTCACATACATCACACATAAGCACACACACTACACATACACACACACACACTCACCATACCATTACCACTCACCACACATACCACACACATACACACACTACCCATACACACACACATTCACCATACCCATTACCACCCACCACACATACCACACACACACACACTACACACACACACACACACACCACACCCATTACCACTCACCACACATCACACACACACACTACACACACTAACATACACACATACACACACACTAACACACACACACACAGATGCACCCCACCCAGTTTCACTTTTCAAAGGTCACTCGAATCCCATGTCACACTACACATTTGAAGGAGATCATTGAAATGTGACTTTCATTGAAAAATAATAGTTCTATCTGGATTTTTGATATGCATAACAAAAACTTTTTGTGGTGTCTCAATAATTAAAGAAATCTTGTCATTTTTTTTTAAACTCCCTTATCTTCAAGTTCTAGATATCCAGTGGAAATATTCAGCTGAATCTATTCAGGGATGATTAATTAAGATTATGAAGCCTGTTTTCATTACTTCTCATTTTAAAATCAAGTTGCTTTATAAGACTTCTTACACATTATGTAATGAGTTGCCTCTGCTCTTTGGAAATGTCCCATAGAACAGACGTCTCCTCAGATGCCACGGCTGTAACTCATGTCATTCACCCCAGGTAGGCAGATCCAGCACCGATGCCTCATAGACTAATAACCTTACAATGTCCATCACCAGAAATAACTCCAGACTAAGACTGCATAGAATTAGTCTGCTCTGAAAAATGCATCATTCGAGTATTAAACGGGAAAATGTTATAAAGAATAAAATAACTTATTCCTCAAAACCCTTAAAAAATTATATTGCTTTTATTTCAAATGCTCTTCATAAAATTAACATTCCTATCTTAAAATTGAAAAAAATTAACTTTCATACATATAATAAATACTAAGTCTATTAATGTATCAATGTTATAATAATATATGCTCTTCGAAATCTAAAACTGAAAGGCATTCAGCAGGGCAAATTTTTATTGTCTTTTTTTTTTTTTACACATAATACAGTTATTACCAATTCTGCTAAAAAAAATGGTTTGAAAGACTAAAAATAAAATTTTAAAATAAGGATGTGTGCTAAAGAGCTGAGAGTTATCGTGTCTCTTGCTTTTACCCATCTATCTATAAGTCTTTAGTTCCCTGGGTATAAACACGTGTAGACCTACTCAGCACAGCCCCAGAGCATAGAGTAGTTCTGAGAGAACATTGCCAGTTTCAATTGTGAACAGATATTCATAGGTTTTGGATGTGTGTGTATTTCTACCAACAAAATTTCTAGTAGACTTAATGATTAATTGGCATATGGATTCCTCTTTTAATAGATATTGCCGAAAAGTTTATAATGAGGCCCAATAAAAGTAAATAGTTTGGAAATTCAATAAAATACAGGAAAAATATTGTTCAATTACTTGCTAAGTTAGGACTCTAAACATAAGGAAAATACACAGAGGGAAAAATATATGAAAAATGAGTACTTTGTCTTAAAATGGCATCTCAACTGAGTTCTGCTCTCACACTATGCACCAAACTCTTGCCATCTTACCTCATTTTCAGAGTTATGTGGATGGTGGAAAACAAGTATAGAACCAACAGTCTCACCAATGTGTGAATCAAATGGAAAATACAGCCGAGACCCTCAATGGGGTCCAAGGCTCCACCGTAAAAGCAAACTAGAGCTTAAATCTCCCGTGGGAAACTTTCTTCTTGTGACTCTTTGACAGATGCCCAAATAAATTATTCTGATACTTTCAAACAACAAACTGGGTCTCATGAAATTCTGAGACTCAGGGTGCAAAATAAAAACAAAACTCTCAATGCATTGTCTAATTTGCTGCTGTCTAAACAGCCCCAGGAACTAGCAGTAATTAAATGCATATTCCCTGTGAAGAAAATATAACTTCAGTGGAGGTTGTGAAACATTTCTAGAAAAAAAAAATTAAGAAAATGAGCTCATAGTTCAAAGTGTTTCATTAGCACACACATGTACACACGTGAGCACACACATGTACACACATGAGCACACACATACAAACATACACAGCTGTGTGTGGTGGTACACATCTAGTATCTCTGTACTTGGAAAGCAGAGGCAGGAGGATCACCACAAATTCAAGGCCAGACTTGTCTACACTCTGAATTCCAAGCCTAAGGGGGCTGTACAGCTAGTCACTGACTCAAAGAGACATTGTACAGAAAGGGAGAATATGCAAACATGGAAAAGAAGCAGTGTGGGTGAGAGCCAGCGGGAAAACAAAATACACAGCAAGCTCAGATTTATAACAGTTACATAAAATGTTTAGTATGTAGCAAGAGGTTAAACGAAGTCTTAGAATTTGAACAAAGAAAATACAATATCTAAAAACAACTAAAATACTTGGGGGAAATGAAATACTAGCATTGAAAACATAAAACCCAAGGATAACTGTCGGGCAGGCTCCCTGCCAGGCAGAACCAGGCGAAAGAGGGAGAAAACCCAATCCAGCTGAGCCTCTCTCTCGGGGCTGAATGGGATGGTGAGTGTCACAGCTCAGATCTCCTGCCTCTGGAGAATAACCACCCCAAGCCAGGAGTCTGTCCAAGCAGGAACTCATTTTATTGTATCAATCTTTTCTTTATAAAGGGTTGAGAGAGGAGGTGAGGTGAGATGACGTGGGGGAGGGGAAAGTTGATGAAGGGTATGGGGTGAATAACGGAACCAACAGTTACTCTATGTCAGCAGGAGCTTGGCAAAGGCAGGCTTAAGCAGGTTGTGCTGAGTCACTCCAGTTGGGAAGTGACTGAGACAGTTTACAAAACTTGACCCAGGCTCAGGTGTGTCCTCAAGGCCCAAACCAGGGCCAAATAGAGACCAATATCTTCCCCTTCTGTTTTTGTAATGAGCAGGTTACATGGCTCCTGTCTTAGGTTGTCCCCCACATGGGGATCTTACCCGTCTTTGGATACCACGTGTCACTCTGGCTCAAGGGGCATGCTCCATGACCTGTCTTAGGTTGTCCCAGCACATCTGAGATCTTACCTGTCATTGAACAAATGGAGAGCCGGGGAGGGCCGCTCATATTCTGAGGGTCAATCATATGTTAATCTTGGCTTTCACGACACAAGCCTTTGATAATGAGCCTTGACCTGATGAAGCCTGATTGCCTTTATACACTGTTGGATGGATTGCGTATTAAGTAAACATGGCCCCACTGTGAGAGGGAGAAAGAGAAGGAAGAAGGGACTAAGGAGAAGTAGGTAGGACAGGAAGCCATGGAGGCCTGTCCGCAGGGTGTTGTCTTGAAACTCTCTCCTCCTCTTCTCTAAGTCTTCCTGGATCATTGAATCCCCCATCAATCTTTTGAAGGATCTTCACTGTCATTGGCAGGGGGATCTTCATTCTTTTTTCTTGATAAATCTGTGAAGGAAGCAGAAGGAGGGCTCTCAGGGCTGGAGATTTCCCTGGAGTGATTAATATCATCATCCCCCTGTTGGGGCAAGTATTTTATGTCTCTGGCTGGTATCTAGATTGGTATTTTCTCATTTTGGGGGAATATGCAGCCAAATCCTCTTCCAGGTGTCAAGAGTGGGTCTGGCCCTCTCCAGGCTCCAGTCAGTGGGTCTCTCCACCTGACCCAAATGGATCTGTAGGAAACTTATGAAGACCAATGTTTTTGAAATGGGGACAGATGTGAATCCTCTTTAGAAAAGTTTAAAGTATTCATGGTAAATAGTGCCTTTTTCAATTGATCATGTGGGGGTAGAGACTCCCACTTTTGTTTTTGTAATTGAGTCTTAAGGACTTGGTTATAGCATTCTACAATAGCTTGTCCCCTGGGATTATATGGAATCCCTGTTGAATGGGTAATTTTTCACATCCTTAAAAACTCTAAAAAGGCTTGGCTTATAAAGCATGGGCCATTATCAGTTTTTATCCGATCAGGCAATCCAAGAATAGCAAAACATTGGAGCATATGACTTATGGCATGTTTGGCTTTTTCTCCAGTATGTGCAGAAGCCCAGCAGGCATGGGAAAAGGTATCAACAGATACAAAAACATATTTAAGCTTTCCAAAAGAAGAATGATGAGTAACATCTATCTGCCATAAATGGTTGGATCGAAGTCCACGGGGGTTGCTCCCCAAAGTCTGGAGGGGAAGCACCTGGAGGAAAAGTTGGCAAGACTTGCATGTGTGGACAATCTTTTTAAGGTCTTTGACTGGTATATGGGGGAACCTATAACAGAGGCCCCTCCAGTTAGTATGGGTCAAGAGGTGAAAGTGTGTGGCTTCTGAGACAGTCTGACATTGGAGTCCAGATGCTACCTGGTCAGCCAGGCTGTTTCCCTTTGACAAAAAGCCTGGGAGATTTTGGTGACCTCTGAGATGTTGAATATAAATGGAGTTTTGTCTTTGTCTAAGGAGGGTACATGCTTCAATCATCAAAGGGGATATTGGGTTAGAATCTAGCCTATGGGTTTCAGGCAAATTGGGCAATAAGTTAACCGCATATAAACTATCTGAAAACAAATTAAGCATACCAGGGATGGAATCCAATGTCATCACTACAGCAGAGAGCTCTTTAAATTGAGTTGACCCCTCTATCTCATACACCTTAGAACTAACAGGTCCAGGTTCATCATTTTCCCCAAAAGGGGGATAGACGACTACTGAGGATCCCAGTCGTCCACCATCAGTAAAGACAGTGGGAGAATTAGGATCAGGTTTAGATAAAAAGAGTCTGGGAGGCATCCACTCCAACCTAGAAAATGAGCTCATCCATTTACGGGGGACCAAACTGACAGTCAGTCTCACCCAGGAAGCCTTCAAGGGCCAGGGCTATATGCTCATTGTTTCTTTGTAGCCAGGTAAAATCAATCTTGAGGGATTCCAATCTTGAGGGATTCCAATCTTGAGTTACTCCATCTTGAGGGGAGTAACTATAGACTGAGGATCTGTTCCAAACAGTCAAATTGAAACATTTCTTCCCTTAATGATACAATGTTGATTCTGTTCCCCCTGCATTCCCCACTCCTCCTGGGAAAAGGCCATCCATTTAAGGAGCATGGGTGAGGGGAGAACAGCCTTGACCATTTCCTTCCAGTCTTTCAGGGTGAGGGCCTGGTGGGCAAAGCCCTCAAGGATGGTCTCTACCCAGGGTGAATGAGGGCCATCCTCTGTCACTGCTTTTTTTTTAGTTCCTTAAGGTCTTGGACTTCCCAGGGATACCATGCTGCTGCTAGGGTTAACATTGACCAGAAACAGGTGGGTAGTATCTCCCAAGCTAAATTCCCCCAACCCCCACATAGGGCTGCGATGCTGAAGGCAGCTGCTGAGAGGGAACCTGGAAGGAGTCAGTTGGGCGGTCTAAGAAAGGTAGTCTCAAAGGCAGGGTCCCACTGGAGGACCAGGGAGCCCTGCTACAGGAATAGTAAAGGAACTCAAGGGGGGGGG
>JADRCC010568871.1:0-14444 GCA_019843855.1 Hylomyscus alleni
TACATATATACTCCTATAAGTATACAGAAACAATACCAGAGTTGAAAATTAAAATTTGTGTAGATCTCTGATAAATATAAAAATAAAATGACTATATGCCTCCTTAAAGCTTCCTTGCCAGCAAACACAGAAAACCAAAACAACTCACAGCTTTACTATGGCTTCACTGAATTGCTTTCTATGCACACAGGTCTAGACAGACACCAGGAGAATGCTATATTCCTGGAAAGTAATATTTTATTAATGTGTAGTAAGTTGTACCGTACTGTGTCAGCTTGAAGGTGATGTTAATGCCCTACCTGAGTCTATCTATATAGCAGCTACCTTCCTACCTAGCATCTATCTACTTCTGAGACAGTTTCTTTCTGTGCCCTGGGGTAGTCTAGACTCACTATGTTGTCCAGGTTAGCCTCAACTCACAATTCTTTTGTGTGTACTTTCTTACTCCTGGGATTACATGCATCTTCCACTGTAACTCTGTTATAGCAGTGGTTCCTAACTTTCCTAATGCTGCGACCCTTTAATACATTTCCTCTTGTACTGACTTCAACCAAAAAATGAGTTTGATACTTCGAAACTGCAATTTTGCTATTGTGATGATTCATGATTTAAATATTTGTTTTGTCCAATCTTAGGCAACCCCTGCGAGAAAAGTTCATTCAACTCTTAAAGGGGTCTTGACCCACAGAGTGAGAACCATGATGTTATAGACTCTGGAATAATTACTTTTTGCTTTTTAAAGGTGTTTACATTTTGACAATGGAAAGATGAGCAATTGGAATTTGTTTCAGTTACACACTTGTGAGATCTACTTAACAATTATTCTTTTAAAACTGAATGGGCTCAGAAAAATATTCAACATATGGACAGCAGTTCAAATGATAAGAGTTCTCTGCATATGGACACAGGCTGTCAATATGCCATAAACCCACAAGTGTTGGTTTATGAAAGATACAGAAAAAAATCAAACATAAAAGTAATTAAATATAACATCTATAAAACAAAAGAATGAATCCATCCTTTGTACAAGCATCAGTATGATAGTTTGGATATGCTTGGCCCAGGGAGTGGCACTATTAGGAGTTGTGGCCTTGGTGGAGTAGGTGTGTCATTGTAGGGTTGGGCAATGAGACCCTCCTCCTAACCACAAGAAAGCCAGTCTTCTTCTAGCCTTCAGAACAAGAGGTGGAACTCTCAACTCCTCCTCACATTTGCCTGGAAGCTGCCATTTCCTGCCTTAATGATAATGGACTGAACCTCTGATCCCCCAGCCCCAATTAAATGTTGTTCTTTATAAGAGTTGCCTTGATCATGGTGACTGTTCGCAGCAGTAAACCCTAAGACAATCAGGCGTTTAATAAAATCCTTAAAGAAAACCATGAAGACTTTCCACTGCTTGGAGGTAGTATGATAACATATACATATAAGTAACTCTCTACGTTTATAACAGATGTGTAGGAAATTCCGGACACTGAGTTCCACCTGAGTTTGATCCCCCAGGTAGAAGCTGAGAACTGATGCTCTCGGACTCTCTGACCTCTTCACAGGACATGCTACTTCAGGCTGATGGCTGCTTTACTCACTGTGGTTCTTCTGGTGTATGGCACAAAGTGCACACTGAGTACATTAAGGACCATGGCAGACTCAAGATACAGAGCCATCAGAAGACCATATCTTAGTCACACAGCATGGCGTCCTTAGCTTAAACTCAACTAGCAATTTGGGATGATTTTTCTCCAGGAACATTTGACCATGTATGAAGACATTTTTGGTCACCACATCTATTGGGCACAGAAACCAAGCATACTGACCCAAGCTTTATAAAGCACAGGAGGGACTTCCAGAGTTATCGTGTCCCAAATGACAATGGCTCTGAGCTTGGAGCTATGGAGGTAGAAATCGAGAAACCCCAGTTTGCCCTTTTGTTAAGACTCAGAAGAGAGCAAGTTTCACTTCATTCAGTGCGTCCGAAAGAGCCAAAGCAGCGGGGATGAGACACGAGGACAGGGAACAGAAAACCACCCATCTTTCAGCTTAGAGTCCTCGTGTTCATCACTGCATGCAATCTTTTTTTTTTTTTTTTCAGAGACAGGGTTTTTCTGTATAGCCCTGGCTGTCCTGGAACTCACTCTGTAGACCAGGCTGACCTCAAACTCAGACATCCACCTGCCTCTGCCTCCCAAATGCTGGGATTAAAAGTGTGCGCCACCACCGCCCAGCTCACTGTGTGCAATCTTTAGGATCTAGACAAGAGCAGGTGTGACAATGGCCTGTCATGCAGACATCACATTTTACCTAGAATACAAACTGCTGTTTGCTAGTTATGAGACATTCAAAGAGAAAATCGGGAGGACTACATTTGGACCTAGTGCCTGACATTAGGTGACCAAAACAGGAAGGGCAATAATGAGACAGAAAATAATTAACATCACTTAAAACACCTGACTACCATGCATTGGTTGTACAGAGTAATGGCTTTCACTGCCCAAATTCCACACAAGCACGTAAGGTATTCGTCACATCCACCCTCCCCGTTCTCGGCTTACTCTCCATCACAGAAACTTTTCATTCACTGACACCCTGACCGGTGCCACAATGTATTTGGCAAAATTTACCAATTTCAGAAACTGTTTTGTAAGAACATTATTAGCTCTTTTCTATATAATTGTATTGCAATTTCTCTTGTGCAAATGAAGACCCAATGTGGACAGCCAGAGAGCTGCCACACATGCAGAGCACTTGCAGCTCTTCTGGCTTTCTTATTCTCCTTGTTTTCATTGGCAAAATGTTCATTCCCCAGTCCAAAGCAGCTACAAATGAAAGCAGCTGTCCTTAGTGGAGGAAGTTCAAAGCCCCACGGGGAGAGAGAAAGGAGGTAGCACTCAGATGAGGAGAGCGACCCAGGGCAAGAAGAAACTTGGCAGCTCTCCTCTGCACAGACATCTAAAGCAGAAAACATATTTGGGGACAGATGGACTGACGGCAGCTATGGACAGAGGGATGCCCCGAGTGGTTTCCAAGAGGCTCAACAACTGACTGTTATATTTTAACAAAGACTTGAAAATGGACAACATTCCCAGGGCATTTTCTTCTGAATCTGTAATAGTTGCTTTTTTTTTCCTTTTTCCTTTTTCTTTTCTTTTCTTCTCTTTTTTTTGGCTCCTAACATTTATTCATTCATGTCTCTGAATACGGCTTGAAATGAAAAGTCTACTGAAATTTATGAATGAATTTCCTTTGCTTGTATTACCTAATGGTGGTCAAGAAAGTGAAGGCAAGGATTTTTGAAATCTGACTTCAGTACAAATTGAGGGTCACTAGCATCTACCTGCCTTTTAACTACAAGGCTATTTCATTATATATCTAAAGGCCTCATGAAGTTATTATAAAAAGCATTGTAATTAAAACTGCAATTAATTTGGGGTGGAGACCTTGAAGTAAAAATAAGGATAACTTATTGGACACTTCAGAGTACATTTTACAAAAAAACTAATTAAAGATAAATAATGCTGTCTAGGCGGCGTTTAGATCTATTTTTATGCAAACTAATTTAATATTTATCATTTAAAACTCATATGTAAATCCTACATTGCCGGATTCCAAAACCAGCTGAAAATCTCAATGGAGTGGCCAGCTTCTGGAAGGCAGCTTGTCCGAATGCATTTGCAAGCTCATTTGTCAGTGGGTGCTTGTTGTCTACTGTCCTAGCTTCCTTAGAAAAGTATCCTTATGAGTAAGGACAACTGTGAAACGGGACCTAAAAATGTTTACTCTGAGCAGAAACTTGGTAAAGGTGACTGCGGAACAGTGAGCATCTTTACGGACCGCCTGCCCGGTCTAGGAGCCTTTTCTTTTAGTCAACACTTTCCCACCGTGAGAAGGAGCTCTCATTAACAACCAAATTGTTTTCAGGGGCTGTGGGGTAAGGAGTTTCCTTAGAAACCATTTGGTAAGGACTGTGGCTTTCTTCCTTAGAAATCTCAAGCACTGAAAAGAAAGATTTGCTGGCATAAATCAAACCCAATTTCTAGGGTTCACTAAACCCTTTCTCCTCAAAATAATGTTTTGTGACTTGATCTTAGCTGTTAATAGTACACGCTGCAGAGCTGGTGTGAACCAGTTTTAAGTGAATTTTGTCCAATTTCGTTTGTCATTCAGTGGAAATCACTTCCAGAGTTTGTTGTACCTGATGAAGGCTGACACATAACAATGAATGAGAAAGATACTCTGTTTTTGCCGTGGGGCAAGATATGCAGTTTTCTTTTTCTTACTGAGTTTACCCAAGCGGATGGATCTTCATATTGTTAGGACAATGCTAATCTATGCTGATTTCAGAGTTCTTGCTTGTAAACATACTAGTTGAATGAGCTTTGGAAAACAGACATTTCTGTGTTTAAAAAAAAAAATGTAGGTGTTTCGGCAAATCTGGATGGAAATCATATTGCTACTACAGAACCACTCAGCTCCACATTGTTGTCCTGTTTGCACATGTTCTTGCACTTGTCAATAGTGTGACCTGCCTCCCAAACAAACCTTATGCCCATTTCGCTCTACGTAACATCTCATTCATTCATTCATTCAATAAAATTTTACTGAGCAAGTAACTACTTGCTATTTTCTGTACTAGGCCCAGGAGCGAAGACGATGAACAGTCTCCCGTCCTCACGGGGCTAATGGTCAGACATGAATGCTTGCTCTCATTCTGACATCCTCAGACAGAAACAGCACCATTCACACAGCTGCCATCTGTCCTCCGTCCAACTGCCCATCAACTACACACCAGGCAGCTGCTACATCATCCCGTAACTATGTCTAGATCTCAGTCCCTTGACTGACACGAGTTCGGAAGTGGTCTCGCACATCTGTCAGTACTTTCCATGGATCCTGGAATGTAACAGGTAGGTAGGTACAAAGTAGATGTTTGTTGGATATGAGACTGGACAGCTAATAGAACAGATGCTCTGATACCTGAGTAATAGCAATAATATACCACAGTTTTAGGAAAATACCAGCGGTCTTTTACTAAAAATTTTTGCCAAACACTTTAGAAAGGTGAAAGACAGAAACCCCGAGAAACTGTCAAGCTGTTCTAAGAACTCTGGCGACCACAGCCCCTGCCACGTCACTAGGCAACTCTTCCTTTCCCAAAAACCAAACCATTGGTAATCTTACAGAATCATCTTCACTCAAAAAATAATTCAGGGTAGAGCCTGTTCTGCTTAATTGGCTAGGATGGGGGTGTTGTGAAGTTTTGTTTTAGGGCTACTTGAACTTTAGGAGGAGTCTTTGCTTCTGAAGTCATTTCATTGGACACAAATTGTGAAATCTCTATTGTTGTAGCCCCTGCACACTCTGCTGCCTTGCCTTCACCTCTCTTACTCCTGCTTTCTCCTGCTTCCTCCCTCTGCCCCAGCTTTTTGTTTGTTTGTTTGTTTGTTTGTTTGTTTATTATGCTAGCGTGCTTGCTTTCCATAACCAAACCTCGAAGTTCTGCCTTAGGATGCTGGCTCTCTCTCACTGCTTCGTCTCCTCCCTGGATGCTCTCAAAGCCCATTCCTTCCAGTCACCTGCCGCAACGTTGTGCTCTGTGCACATTTTTCAGTGAGGTCCATACCACGCATCAAGTGGCAGACTTGATCCCTGCACACAGAATGCGTTCTACCTCCGTAGTCTATTTTCTCCCCACCCCATCTATTAATTTATTTATTCATTCCTTTTTTTTTATTTTTTGGTTTTTCGAGACATGATCGCAATGCCCCTCTCCTCCCAGGCCCTCCTCAGACAGCCTTTCCCCCCAATATCTCCTCTCCTTTCTCCTCTGAGAAGTAAGAGAAACCCCTTGAGTATCACCCTACCCTGGCACATCAAGTCATTGTGCAGGACTAGGAGCATCCTCTCCCACTGAGGCCAGACAAGGTGGCATAATTAGGGGAATAGGATCCTCAGGCAGGCAGTAGATTCAGGGGCAGTCCCTGCTCCAGTTGTTCGGGGACCCCCAAGAATACCACATTCCATATCTGAGACATATGTGCGGGGGTCCTAGGTCTGAGAGGACTGAGTTAATCAGAGCCTGGCTGACTCCATGACAGGCTGCAAACTGGCAATTCTGGAGGCTAGGCCTAAGTTTCCGTTTCCCAGAAATGAGAACCCGGGTCCAGGAATCCATCCGTAGTCAGCCAACCACAGCAGTGGGCAGCCAATCCAAGGACACCTTTTCATCTGGCCTGAAGTAAGAATAGGTAGCTAGAATGAGTAAGCAACCCTCTGGGAAGTCTCCAGAGCCTAACTAATCAGAAAATCAGTCAGACCCTCAGGGATAGAGCTAACCAATCAAGGTAAAAGGGCACACGCCCCTCCCTGGAATTCCCCCATGAAAGCTGGGCCTGCGAGTCCACCAAAGTTCTCCATTTCAAAGTGGGGAAACTCACGCATGTGGGAAATTCTGCTGAATAAACAAACTCTCTTTGCTTTTGCATACTATTTGAGTTTGGAGTATTATTCTCCTACGATCTTGGACCCTAACAGGTCCAGCTCATGCCTGCTCCCTGGTTGGTGGCTCAGTCTCTGGGAGCCCCCAAAGGTCCAGGTTAGTTGACTCTGTTGGTCTTCTTGTGGAGTCCCTACCCTCTTCAGATTCCTCAATCGTTCCCCCAGCTCTTCCACAAGACTTCCCGAGCTCTGTCTAATGTTTGGCTGTGGGACTCTGTATCTGTTTTGGTCAGCTGATAACAGAGTATCATTAATAGTGTCAGGGATTGGTTAACAATCTGCCATACAGAAGTGAAGTGCAGGGGATTGTCTGGTTGCAAGGTGGTCTCCATAGATTAAGTTGTAAGACTGTTATTGAACTTCCTCTTGGTTGTTAATTTCTTAATTAAATTTTTAATTAATATGTATATTTTTTAATTTATCATTTATTTAGCATGTATATATGAGGGAAGAGAAGCATTTGTGTCCTTTGACTCATGAAAGTCAGAGGACAATGTGCAGTGGCCACTTCTCTCTTCCCACCTTAGGCATCCCAGGGATCAAACTCAGTGGCCTGGCATGGTGGCAAGTACCTTTGCTTTGCTGAACTATCTCACTGACCCCACTTAATTTTACCTAAACAAATTACTATACCACAAATCTTTCCCTTACACAACCACATACACACTTATGAAAAAAGATCTGGGGTTATGATTGCTATTCTTGTGTGCCACCTTGACTACATCTGGAATGTACTAAAACCTCCAAATGGAGGACACCCTCATGAAGGATTTTTGCTTAATTTAAAATACAAAGACCCACTTCTTTTTTTTTTTGAGATTTATTATTATATGTAAGTATACTTTAGCTGTCTTCAGACAGCACTAGAAGAGGGCATCAGATCTCATTACGGGTGGTTGTGGGCCACCATGACCTTCGGAAGAGCGGTCAGTGCTCTTACCCGCTGAGCCATCTCACCAGCCCCAAGAGCCACTTCTAATCTGGATCTCTGAGGTAGGAAGACATACCTTAAATCCAGATCTTTTTGAGCTGAGAAAAGACATGCCTCTTGAGGCTGGAAGACACTTTTTTTTTTTAAAAAATCTGGGTCATACCTTTCGCTGGAAGCCAATGGGACATGGAAGAAGGTAGGATTTGCTCTTTGCCTGCTTATTCTCCTCTTGCTTGCAAGTCCATTCCTTAACTGGTGTTAGAGCCTACTTCTTCAGGATTCTAGCATATACTAAAGTCTAGCCTAGCCGGGTGGTGGTGGCACACGCCTTTAATCCCAGCACTTGGGAGGCAGAGGCAGGCGGATTTCTGAGTTTGAGGTCAACCTGGTCTACAGAGTGAGTTCCAGGACAGCCAGGGCTACACAGAGAAACCCTGTCTCGAAAAAACAAAAACAAACAAACAAACAAAAGTCTAGCCTAGTAGACTGAGCAGCTTCTGACTCTTAGATTTAGATTCTTACTTCCCTTCATAGCCAGCCACTGTTGGATTAAGTGGACTACACCCTGTATGTCATTCTAAAAGATCCCCTTTGTAAACATACAGATGTAAAAGTAACTTTTAATTGCCAGATGTAATTGTCATCTCAGAGGCTTACTGCTGAATAAGCTCATCTTTACTATTTCTTTCTGAACTCTGGCTGGCTGGTTCAACTCAGCTGTTCTGTCTCAAACTCCTTTCCAAGCTGGTCTGCATTACACAAACTGCAAAAACTGAACAGAACTCAGGACCGAACTCAACTACGCTGCACTAACGGCACTGCATGAACTGATTCAACTCTTTTTCTCTCTGCACTGCTTTTAAGTACACTCTCCTTCTTGTCTGTGCTCCTGAGAGTTGGGCATACCCTACCTCTGACTCATCTCTCAAATCTATTTCTGACTCAACACTTTATCTACCCATCATTTAGATGTCACTTTCAAATGTGGCTGCTTCCTTCTACAGATTAACTTTACCTTAGATTGGGATTAAAGGTGTATGCTAAGGGCGTGTTCATATTGCAGTCAGAGGAGTTAAAGGTGTGTTATGTGTCTGCATTCCAACCAGACCATACAGACTTAGGTCTTTGGATGTGACCCCTTGCCGGAGCAGCCATGTTACTGGATTAAAATTCCTATACATACATGCACACACACACACACACACACACACACACACACACACACACACAGAGAGAGAGAGAGAGAGAGAGAGAGAGAGAGAGAGAGAGAGAGAGAGAGAGATTCTATAAGTTCTGTTACTCCAGAAAATCCTGACTAATTGACCAATTCAGGGCTAAAACATACTTCTTGGCTTTGAATCTTGTAAATCTTTCATTCCAATTCTTATGGTTTAGATACAAAGTGCCACCCCACACTCACTCTCCACCCCTAGCCTCAAACTTAAAAGGCTCACCTGCCAAGGGCTTTCTGAGATGATAATGATGATGTTATTGAAAGGTGACTGGGCCATAATGGTTGTTATCTAAACAATGATATATTTTCTCTTTCTCTCTCTCTCTTTCTCTTTCAGTTTTTTAATTAAATTTATTTATTCACTTTACATCCAAATATCAGTCCTCCTCTCCTCCCAGTAGCCCTCATACAGTTCCACCCTCCCCTCTCCCCTCCTCCTAGTAGCCCTCATGCAGTCAGTCCCACCCTCCCCTCTCCTCCCAGTAGCCCTCATGGAATTCCACCCTCCCCTCTCCTCTCCTCTTAGTAGCCCTCATGTAGTTCCACCCTCCCCTCTCCTTTGTGAAGGGGGAGCCCCCCTCTTGGTGTTAGCCTTCCATACTAACCACCACTACCACCCCACCACTGGCACATCAACCCGCTGCAGGAATAGGTGCATCCCCTCCCACTGAGGCCAGTTTAGGGGAACAGGATCTGCAGGCAGGTAACAGACTCAGGGACAGCCCCTCCTCCAGTTGTTAGGGGACCCACTTGAAGACCAGGCAGCTCATGTGATATATATATATATGCAGGGGGTGCATTTTCAGGGCTCTGGAAACCCCCAAGAGCTAAGTTAGTTGACTCTGTTGGTCTTCCTGTGGAGTCTCTGCCCTCTTTAGGCCCTCAGATCTTCTCCCAACTCTTCCATAAGACTCCCTTGGCTCCATCTAATGGTTGGTTGTGGGTCTTTGCAATTCTTTGATTGACTGCTGGGTGAAACCTCTCATAGGACAGTTAAGCTAGGTTCCTAACAACGATGGCGTCTTAATCTGATGGTGTTACCTAGCTGGAGGAATTATGTCACTAGGAGTGTGTCTTGATAGGCACTTAGTCACTTGCCCCTTTTCTCTCTAGCTCTCAGTGTACATGAAGCAAGCCGTCTCCCACCATAATGCCTTATTGCCATGATGTTTCTTTCTGCTGTGCCACAGGCATGGGGTCGTGGAGCCGGCCAACAATGGTCTGAAACTTCTGAAAATAGGAGCCTAAAGAAGGCTTTTCTCTCTTACATAGCGTCTCACAGGTGTTTTGTCATACCAATATGACAACACAATATTAAAATACTAACAATGTGGTCGATTATTCTCCTGGTCCCCAAGTTTTCTTATCTTTGATTTGCAGCCTGGTCCTGCTTGGTGTCATTCTCACTAAGTACTTGTGAATACACTTCAGACATTTCTTTCTTGGTCTTTGGGAGGGTTCTGTTTTTGTTTTTGATAATACAGTTTTATTCTGTAACCTAGGCTGGCCTTGGATTAGTGAAAATTTCCCACCTCAGCCACTTGAGTTCAAGGACTACCTGCTTGAGCCATGATACCCAGCACAGAAACTCTGTTCTGATGAATATTCATCTCTAACCCCTGAAATGTGGAGAATATTCAGGCCGTGAGGCAGGACACTACCACTTCCCAACAGACAGAAGAACTGGAGCCCAGTAATTGTCACTGGGTATTTATGGAGCAACAAAATACAAAACTTGTAGCAGGAAAAAGATAGCTTGGGCTCCATTAATTTCATATTATGATGGTAATATGATTCCCGAGATGGTGGGATTGACCATGCTGGTGGAGATCTTCTGGTTATATCCACATGTACAAAAGACACAGATGAAAACATAATTAAACAAGGTTCTGGGGTATACAGTTAGGAGGAGGGGGGAGTTAAATCTTAAACGTGATCTTTCTGACTAGAGTTAGTTGCTCAGAAAACCTTTAAAGAAAAAGTTATGGATACATTTATCCTTGTATCTTTTCATTAACAAGACATTCCAGCAAAGTATACATTATGGATAAATGTTATGGACTAAGTTAGATGATCCCCACAAGCCCACTTTGCTCTATCCATTAGATTTTTGTCTTGTCTGGTTTTGCTGCACGTAGGTACTGTCCCTTCAACCCACTCAACTTAAACTCCAGTTTAAGATCTAGAGTCCTTACGTGAGGTAATAGAGAGCTCTTCCATATGTAAAATCACTCATGGCTCTTTATCTGTTCACTGACGCAATTCTTACAGTTTGGAAAGATGTATTCTCTCTCCCTCCCCCCTTTTCTGGTTTTTTGAGACAGGGTTTCTCTGCATAGTCCTGGCTATCTTGGAACTCACTCTGTAGACCAGGCTGGCCTTGAACTCAGAAATCCACCTGCCTCTGCCTCCCAAGTGCTAGGATTAAAGGCGTGCTCCACCACCGCTCGTCGATGTATTATTTCTTGGGACTCACTTTCTGAGATGCTTACTCATGTCAGTCAATTCACTGTGGTTACCTAACATCCTAAAACACACATTTGTATATAAATGTATTCTCTCAAACAATTCAGAGCAGGAATAAACATACAAGTCAGGAAAAAGATTTTAAACATCCTAAGAGTGCCCAGACATTACCATAGCCTGAGTGCTGCAGTCAGTGTAGAAAAGAGGTTTTTTTGTTTGTTTGTTTGTTTTTTGTTTTTGTTCTGGTTGGGGCCTCAGATTACCTCCTATAAAATAGGGATTGCCATCATGAAGATAAATTTATTGTTAAAAACATAGCAGTTCATGAAAATGGTTTCTTTCTAATCATTTTCTATGAGAGAAAAGTATTAGTGTTTGATAGCAAAGTTGTTAGAAATCAAATACCTGCTATAAAACCTAATAAAAGCATAATTACTTCAGGGAAAGCACATTGCCACAAACTAAGTTATTTTATTATTCCTAAGGAATAGAGTCAGACATGGTTGACACAATAAACAAAGACTATGCCACTCACTAGGTACAAAAGTAAAATCAACATGCTACAATCTCCAGACCCAAAGAAACTGGGTAATAAGGAGGGCCCAAGGCCCAAGGGAGGGGATGTGGTTCTCACTCAGAAGATGAAACAAAATAGTACTCAGAGGTGGAGAGAGGAAAATGGGTGGAAGAGGGATTGAGGAGGAGGGTGGAGATAGAGATCCAGTGTTGGCGGAGGGGGAAGGAAGAGGGTGGAGGGAGGGAGAGAATGGAAATAAGAGAGGGGATGGCATCTCTGGGAGTAGCTGGAGGCCTGGGACAGAGGAAGATATAGGGAGTCAAGGGAGGATGAGCCTAGCTGAGATGCCTCCCAGAGAAGGATATATAATGGCCACCTCTTGTAGCCAGGCAGGACTTCCAAAGGAAGGAGGTGGACAGTAGTGCACCTATAAAACCTTCAACCTAAAATTTCTCCTGCTTACAAGATATGCAGGGATAAAGATGGAACAGAGACTGAAGGAACAGCCAAATAATGACTGCCCCAACTTAAGACGCATCCCATGGGAGAGAGTCAACCCCTGACACTATTAATGGTACTCTGGTATACTTGTAGACAGGAACCTAGCATAACTGTCTCCAGACATACTTCATCCAGCAAAGGGTGGAAACAGATGCAGAGACTCACAGCCAAATATCAGGTAGAACTCAGGGAGTCTTATGGAAGGGTGGGGGATAGAACTGGGTAAGCCAGAGGGTCAAGGACACCAGAAGAAGACCTACAGAGTCAACTAATCTAAGCCCACGGGGGCTCACAGAGACTGAACCACCAACCAAAGAGCATACAGGAGCTGGAGCTAGCCTCCGTCTTCTTTTGTAGCAGATGTGCAGCTTGGTCTTCATGTGGGTCCTTTCACGTGGAGTGGGGGCTGTCTCTGACTCTGTTGCCCACCATTGGATTTCCTTCCCCTACCTGAACTGCCTGGTTTGGCCTCAGTGGAAAAGGAGGTGCTTAGTCCTTCTGGGACTAGATGTCCCAGGATAACATCGTATCGGGGGGAGGGGGGTTCCCCTTCTCTGAGGAAAATGGGAGGGAGTGATGGAGGAGGGATTGTAATGGCAGGACTGAATGGAGAGGAGGGGGGCTGTGATTGAGATGTAATGTGAATAAAAAAATAAATTATGAAGGAAAAAAGTAAACCGAGCATGCTGTGGGTGTTAATCGAGAATTTTGCCTAACTTCTTTTTGTTTTGTAAGTTATAAGATTGTTTTTTCTTCACCTAACCAAACCCTTACTAATTTTAATTTTTTCAGAAGGATGAGAAAACTCAGTAAGTCTCTGAACGATGTGCTGCTTCCTATCAGCATCAGATGTCCAGAAGAGCCTCAGAAAGAATGTCTTCTCACTCTTATTTTCAGTGTTTAATAAATAAACTTTCCAGCCTAAGATTATAGTTGTGAAAAGCAGAAAAGAATCCCAAATTCTGAGTCTATATGTGAAATAAACTAAACTTTAAAGACACAGATGACAAAGTTGGGGGCAGAATAAGGCAAAATAAATGAAGCCCAAGTGACCAGTGTCCTTTGGATAAGCCTTTTCCAAAACCCTAGCAGAGCCTCAGCAATGCATTAACACTTTTGTACAGTTTGTAAAAGATAAGTAATTACAACCCATAAAGACTAATTTGAATATGACTTCTTCATTTCCTTTCTTGCTGCTGTGTTGAAATGACCACACAAAGCTTTAGGATAGAGTAAAACTAGAGGTGGAGTTGGAGACATATTGTGTGAAGGTAATGGATTAGACTTGTGCAATCTTCAGGGTTGTATATGGGATAAACCTCAATTAACTAAGTGAGGTCAGGAATTTGTGGCTGGATATGGCCATATATGTTTGTAATCCCAACATTTGGGAGTCTGAGGCAGGAGGATCGATGCAACTTTGAGGTCAGCTTCAGTTATATAAGGAGGCTAGCCTTGACTATATAACAAGTATGTGCCTTAGACAAAATGCAGGCCAATAAGTCATATTATAGCATGAATATATCCCATGGATCCTCACATTGGAAGTATATGGCTAGCTCAAGAAGAAATGTAAAAGAAGTTTATTCAAACTCTTGACAATAACCTTATTATTTTAGAAAAACAGTATTGATGATGTTTTATGACTAAAAATCATTTTTAAAAATCAACAATAAAAGCTGGGAGGTGGTGACACATGTACGCCTTTAATCCCAGCACTTGGGAGGCAGAGGCAGTCGGATTTCTGAGTTTGAAGCCAGCCTGGTCTACAGAGTGAGTTCCAGTACAGCCAGGGCTACACAGAGAAACCCTGTCTCGAAAATACAAAAAAAAAAAAAAAAAAATCAACAATAAAAATAGACCTGCTTCTACCTATGAATATTTCCTACTGAAACAGTTTGAGTAACTGTTCCCCTCTCGTCCAAATCACAACCTGAATCTAATCACCAGTATGACAGTATTAGAGAACAGGCCTTTGGATTAGAAAACACAAGGTCAGGCGGATAGAGTCTTCATGAAAGGGATTACTGTCTTTTACTGGAGTGTGGGGAATTGAGAGCTGTCTTGCCATTTTTACAATCTGAGCATATGATGAGAAATAACACATATAACTGGAAAGGTGAGTCACACAAAGAAACATGTCTGCCTGCTCCTTGGCTGTGGACTCTATCACTAAGAAAAATAAATCTCTATTTCTAATAATCCATCCATTTTCTGATAGTTGCTTTACCAAAAAAAAATTCATAGAATATCTGCCATGAGCATCGTTTTACCACTGTGAACAAGTAGAAAACTAGGCAAAGTAT
>JADRCC010568875.1:0-10493 GCA_019843855.1 Hylomyscus alleni
TTTGTAAACAGAGTAATAACCACATCTCAGCCTGTCTCTTTTGAAACTGTGCTGTGTTCAGAATTCAGTGTGTGTGTGTGTGTGTGTGTGTGTGTGTGTGTGTGTGTGTGTAATGGCTATTCCTGGTTGCCACTTGATTATATCTAGAATGAACTACAATCCAGAATTGGAGGACTAACCCACGATCCAGATCTTGAGGCTAGAAGACATAAGTTTCTGACCTGGATTTTAGGTCCAAGCAAGGTAGTACACACCTTTAATCCCAGGAGACTAAGGCAAGGAGATCTCTGAGTTCAAGGTCATCCTGGAACAAACAATTCCCAGATGCAGGCATGGTGGTACATACCTTTAACCTAGGCCACACCTTCTGCTGGAGGCCTACATAAAAACATTGGAAGAGGGAAGATCCTCTCTTCGACGCTTGCACTTACTTGCCATCACATCACTTGCCATCTGTTGGAACCTACTTCTACAGAAGACCAGCTGAAACAACTAGCCTTGTGGAACTGAGTAACTTCTAGATCCTTGGACTTCCCATCCACAGTTGACCATTGTTGAGGAGTTGGACTACAGACTGTAAGTCATCATAATCAATTCCCTCAATACAGAAAGACATCCCATGCATTCTATGACTCTAGAGAACCTTGACTAATGCAGTGTGTGTGTGTGTGTGTGTGTGTGTGTGTGTGTGTGTGTGTTCATGTTCTTATGTTTGGGGCACACATTTACATAAATACATGTAGTACATGGAGGCCAGAGGTTGATGTTATATGTCTTCTTCCACCACTCTCTACCTTATATATGGAGTTAAGATCTCTCACTTGAATCCAGAGCCCACCAACTGAGCTGGTCTAGCTAGCTAGCTTGGTTCCAGAATCCTACCTCCACCTTCTGAGTGCTTGGATTATAGGTGACAGCTATGCTTATCCAGAATCTATACAGATGCTGTAGGTCCAAACTCCAGTCCTCGTGTCACCATGATGTCAGAGTTTATGTCAATGAGGCACAAATCTAGACATACCCAGCAGGAGAGAGTTGATGAATCACCTCTATTAGGTTTGTGTGTAGACATATCTATGTAACATTTTTCTTAATCTTTCATTGATATTTGAAGGGGCAGCCTACTGTGGGTGTGTTCTATAATGGCTATTGCTAGAGTTTGGGTCTCTAACACCCCTCGACAGCATGTGTTGAAGAGTTGGTTGTGGCGTTTGTGGGATAAGAAAAACCATTGGGGGTAGGATCTGATGGGAGGAAGTTAGGTAATTGGGGTCATGCTCCTGAAGGAATGCTGAGAGCCTAGGACCTTCCTCTTCCTCTCTTCACTTCCCACTCACCTTAGGTGCTTTTCTCCAGCACACTCCTCGCTTTGCCATGCCTCATCATGGACCCACAGCAATGCGTCAACTGAACACAGGCTGAACCTCTGAAACTGTGAGCCACACAGACCTTTCCTCTTCGGAAGGTGATTGGTTGAGCTGTGTTGTTATAGTGATGCGTGTCTCTGTGGCCAGTTGTTCTGTAAGATTTTTCACACAGAATCCAGCCACCTCAGATGCTGAGGGTGAAGACAGCTAAACAAGGTAAAATTCTTTTCCAAACAAGGGAATTTAGGATCAGTGAGATACTTTCAGGGGTAAAGGTAGCCTGATGTCCTGAGTTCAATCCCTAGGATCCACACGGTAGAAATAAGAGTGCACACACTGCCACACCTAGCTATAACTCTCTTTCATGAAGCCCGCTTTCACTCTGCATGCTCACTGAATCCATGTTTATTCTTCATTGTCATGAGAACTAAACTGAAGCCACTGTGTAGACCTGACCTGTGTTAACAGTTAAGCATATAGCACATTAGTTAGGATCCTGGCTCTAGCACACTGGGGCCAAGAAAAATCCCACCATGTTCCTAACTCCCACATGAGAGAGAAGGAGAGGATCCTAAGACTCGGGAAACAAGTGAAACAAAGAAGTGAGCAAAACTTACAAGGCCCTGAAACTTACAGGATCCACAAGGGTCTCACCCAAGGCCATACAAGCAGTAACTGCTAGGAGAAGAGGCTCTCCTGATGCCTTAGCTGCAAGGCATGCAGGGAGTTCTGGGGGTGCTGCTTTCCTGAGGTTCCAGGGGTGCTGCTTTCCTGAGTCAGCAATCATGCTGCAGTCCTGAGGGTTATTTTGAGTCACCCATGCACCCATCAGTAACCTCCCCAAAACACCCTCGCCGATTCACAAGGCTAGACTTGAGAAGGATGATTTCTTTGGTCTGTCCTGATGCCCCGTCTGGGATGTACAGACATTCACTTGCACCTGGTTGCTCCTGAAAGGACAAGGGGTTCCTAGGCAGACATGGAAATGGCACCAGGAATCTCAATACAGCCCAGGCTCCTCAGGCAAAGGGCAGCTCTCTTTAGCTTACCTGGGAAAGACGATCAAACTGAGAGCTTCCACAAGACTACAGCAGAAATAAGTGGCACGAAGTCCCATTTCTCCACCCAGGGCCTGTGACCCTAAGCCTCCTTGAGGCCCAGTGCCTTCCAAGACATCTAGACCCATCTGCAGGACTGTAGTGGGATCCAGCCTGGCTTTGCTTCGATGTGTGCCCCTTCTTGAATAGGGCTAATAATCTATTTGTATTCACAAAACTATTGTTAGGAAGATTAATTAAAGGGAGAATATTTTTAACCATCTGTACTAATTCGGGGAAGGAATTTAGAATATAATAGTGTTATCTGTAGCTGAGGAATTCACACATCCCTCTTGGAATCAGAATATTAATGTCTCTCCAAGAGACTATGCCACACTGACAAATTATCTCAGCTCTTCTCCTAAATTAGTCAAATTAAACGAGGATAATCTAAAACGTTCGGGTTACAAGGGAAATGGCATTTCCGGGCCTCTGAGGAGGTGGGTTTCTCCCCTAAGTTTTAGGGAAACACATCTCCAGATGGCAAGTTAGGCACACACACACACACACCCCCCCATACACACCACAGCTGCTGCTCCTGGAGCTAGAGCAGAGGAAGGCCTGAGGGCGGGAGGATAAGACAGTGTGGTAATCCTGGCAGCCTCTGCTGCAGAGGGAAGTGACCCACTGGAAGTTCTTGCAGGTCAACTATATCACCTCTGCTTTATCCCATTCCCCAGACCATGCTCCCTGCATGGCTCCCCCTAGTGGGAGAATGCTATTTGGAAAGCACCAGTGTCCACTCAGGAAATGTCACCAAGCTTGGCCTTCGGGACACTGGGATTGTAGATGTGCACATCATGGCTGCCCTGGAAGGTTTAAACCAGGTAGAAGCAGCTTGCTTTTCCTCCTGAATGACACTGACTCCTGGGGTGTGTTCTAGGCCTTGGTCCAGGAAAGATTTCCACAGGACTGATGAACCATAAGGAAGAGATGGGAGGGTAGAGTATGCTCTTGGGTCAGGACCAGGTTTGACCTTGACCCATCTTTCCTGGTTTCTCTATGGCTTCCTTGGCCACTGGTGGCAGCGTTCGTATGTTGCCTGTCTTAGTTAGGGGTTTACTGCTGATCTGTGAACAGACACCATGACCAAGGCAACTCTTATAAGGACAACATTTAACTGGGGCTGGCTTACAGGTTCAGGGGTTCAGTCCATCATCATCAAGGTGGAAGCATGGCAGCATCCAGGCAGACATGGTGCAGGCAGAGCTGAGAGAGTTCTACATCTTCATCTGAAGGCTGCTAGTAGAAGACTGGCTTCCAGGTAGCTAGGATGAGAGTCTTAAAGCCCACATCCACAGTGGCATACCCACTCCAACAAAGCCACATCTTCAACCTGATCTTCTACCTTGATGCTCTATCTCTGTGTCTCCTTCCTGTGGCAGGGATCTTGGGCTCCTCTCTTAGTACAAACTGCTGCTGATTCTCTAAGGCCCACTCACATCAGTAGGTCAAGCCACTTGCCTTCTAACCCAAGGAGAGGGGAAGAGAGGGAGGGGGGTGACAGGGCTGTCCTTGTGAAATTGTCTCTATCACAATAAGAGATACAAGAGAGCTTGTTCTTCCCACATGGCTGCAGTCAGACAGCTTTGGAAAGGCAAGAAGAGAGGCCAGATTGTCTTAATGTCTAGCCTCTAGACGATGAATGAATGGTCATGGCTGCTGCCCCAAAGCCATCTTACTTCATGGCATTTTGTAACACCCCAACCATACCAAGAGAGTGGGTACTTGTCTCCTAAAGTCATCACTTTTAGTTAGATCGTGATTAAACAGCTAAATACTTCCTGTATCCCTTGCAGCTGCTTGTGGCCATGTATCTAGACTCCAAGTGGCACAGGGTGACGAGAGTCGCCATTAGCCACACCTGAAGAATATAAGCTCTCCCTTCTTGCCCTTGTCTGCAATTAAGCACAGTGGTCCTACAAGAAGATGTAGCAGCCATATCAGAGTCTGTGTAAGGGTAGGACAAAGAGACAAGAGGAGAAAGGGCCCTTTGACCTTGCAGAGTTGCCATAAAAGACCTGGGTTACTTGTCCTTGGAATATGGCATGCCAAGAGAATAGCCTTCTCAGCTGTTCCTACAGGGTTATATCTCTCTTCTGTTATGATACGTTCTGGGTTCATTTCTGCTGCTGGCAAAGGCAACTTAAGGGAGGAAGGGGCTGTGTGGCTGTGATGGTTTGTATATGCTTGGCCCAGGGAGTGGCACTATTAGAAGGTCCTGTTGGAGTAGGTGTGACCTTGTTGAAGTAGGTGTGTTACTGTAGGTGTGGGTTTAAGAACATAATCCTAGCTGCCTGGAAGCCAGTCTTCCACTAGCGGCCTTCATATGAAGATGTAGAACTCTCAGCTCCTCCTGCACCATGCCTGCCTGGATGCCACCATGCTCCCACCTTGGTGATAATGGACTGAACCCCTGAACCTGTAAGCCAGCCCCAATTAAATGTTGTTCTTATAAGAATTGCCTTGGTCATGGTGTCTGTTCACAGCAGTAACACCCTAACTAAGACAGTGGCTCACAGTTCCCACTCACAACCCCTCATCGCAGGGAAATCAAATGTGAAGAACTTGAAGCAGCCGGTCACACCACAGCCACCATGAAGGACAGTTTGCCCTCTCCAGTTACACAGCCAAGACTTCCTCACCTAGGGAATGGTCTTACCCCAACGTTAAGAAGGGTCTTCCTCATCAACTAGCACGTTCAAGGGAATTCTTCATGGACACTCTCAGAGACCAACCTTCATCTCCATATTTCCTAACAGATATACCTAGTGGCTTGCCTCCCATGCATTGAGTTCAAGGTGAATGCAGACATTCACGCAGAGGCTGCATTTTAACCCAGCAGAGGAGCTTCATCTACTCAGGGCTCAGCCCTGAGATGTTTCTGCAGAGTCAGAAACCAGCCCTTCTGTTCGTGGAATTTGTTTTGTTTTGGTTTTGGGTTTTTTTTGTTGTTGTTGTTGTTTCTAGCAGTACTGTGGCAATTTCCTATTCTGAGAGGAAAAACTTCTGACGACATCCCCATGAATAAAAGCACCTAGTATTGTGTTGACAAAGGTGATGTCAACTGTTCAGTAAAGCCCAGGGTATACAGCATCTTAGCAATAACACACAACAACCTGAGGGCTGGTTCCAAAGGGATAAGTCATTGTGGACTGCTTTGCCTAGAGGCCCACAGCCTCCCATGCACCAGACTTTGGGAATTGATAAGGTTTGTCTACCTAGACAACCCAGGGCCACAGGGAAGTTACAGCTAGGGGTAGAGGGTCAGGGGACACATCAGCTAGAATTATAGCTGGCCAGGCAGCCTGGGCTTCCTTTCCCTCTCTGCAGGCATTCCCATGAAAGACCAGCTGCTGGCTGAGTCTTGATCAAATGTGGCCACAGTCTTCCACAGCCCCTTGGCCTAGTGCAATAGGAAGCCCCTCTGTGTTCTTGCCCAGGCTGATCCTTCTGAGGGGACACATGTTCTTCCACACCCCTGCTCATGGAGTCTGGCCTGGCCAAGGCTTTGGGGGCTCTGCCCAGGCCTTGCAAGGCTTTAAGGTCTATCCATGATGTTGAGGTCTAGCCTGGACTGTGGGGTCTGTCTGGCACTGTGTTTGACCGTGGCTCATCTGCCTGCTCTGACTCTAGCCTTCACCTAGAGTGCTGTGTAGCCATGGTGTTTGGCCTGGCCTCAGGCACAGATCTCTCCCATTTCTTGTGGCCAGGATCTGACTGTGACCACCCTTCAGGGGTCTGTCTTTGTCATCTCTGCTGGAACAACCCTTTAAACAGCCACAGAGGTCACTGACTGAGCTTTGAGGGTGGCAGTGCCTTAGGTGAGGTGACCATTCATTCTGTGTTCATCCCCCATGGGTCAGAGCCTTTTTTCTTTGCTTCTGAAGAGAACAGCATTCTAGAGGCCTCTCCACACGGCCTTGGTGGATGCAAGGTCGTGTGGTGCCAGACACACCAAACTTCTTGTACACTGCTGTCTATCAAGGTCCTGGCTCCTCCTCCCTGTGACCCAGCCTGCTCCTGCACCCCCATATTGGAGCATCCTTTGTTGAAATTTAGGGTGGAGTGAGTCCTGGCAGCTGCAGGGACTCACTGACTGTTTGTCCTTCACTTAAGGAGGAGGAGACTTGTCTGCCCCCAGCCTTGCCTACCAACAACTTCCAGGCAGCACAGATACCTGTCCCTCTGGGCTTCAGCACTGGTGTATGTTGAATTTCTGACCCCTACGGGGCAGTAAGCATGCAGGATGGGGGGGTGCTGAGGAGACAGGAGAGGGTGTAAACAGGTGCCTCACAAATGCTGATTAAGGTTGGGAGCATGGCCTTGTGGGGAGCCACACCTCTGCCACTCAGTGGGATGTTCCAAGTCGTTCATTCCTGGAATACATCCTCACCATCTGTCTCTTGAGCTGGCAGAGAGAAGTTACAATTTGCAATTGTAAATTGTCTTTCTCTTCCACTCCACATAAAGCAGCTCTGGGCTTGAAGGGGCTGTCACAGTTTGCAGTGCACCTTGTTTTCCACATGACAGGAACACTCCTTTCCTTGGAGGTCTGGAGTGTGTGTGTGTATTTGTGTATACAATGTATGTATGGGTGTGCATTGTGTGCAGGTGTGCATGTGTATTTGTGCGTGTGTACACATGCATGTGTGCATGTCTGTATGTGTCTGTCTGTGTGTACATGCCTTATGTGCATGCCTGTGTTTGTGTATGTGCGTGCACATGCATGTCTGTGCATATGTCTGTCTCTGTATATGTGTACATTGCACATGCATGTGTGTATTTTTGTGTGTATTTGTGTGTACATGCATGTGCATGTGTGTTTGTGAGTGTGTCTGTATGTGTATGTGTCTGACTGTGTGTATGTATGTGTGTGTGTGTATGCACATGTGTGTGTTTGTGTGTGCCCCAAGCACAGGCAGTGGCTCCCATGTTGTCCATGGACTCTGGGAGACGATGACAATGATGTTCAGCGCAGGCTCACTGAAGCACCAGTTTCCCTGTCTGATAGGACCCTGACAATGGGGGCTGTGGACAGGGGAGGACTTCTAATACTTTCTGGCCAATTTTTCTGTGGACCCAAACTGTTCTTAAATAACAATGTCAATTAAGAAAAAACCCCAAGAGATTCTTTTGAATCTTGGCCACAACAAATGGGAGAGATCTGTGTCTGAGGCCAGGCCAAGCACTACTGCCACACAGCACTCTAGGTGAAGGCTAGAGTCAGAGCAGGCAGATGAGCCACAGTCAAACACAGTGCCAGACAGACCCCACAGCCCAGGCTAGACCTCAACATCATGGATAGACCTTAAAGCCTTTCGAAACTAGGCAGAGCCCCCAAAGCCTTGACCAGGCCCGACTCCATGAGCAGGGGTGTGGAAGAACATGTGTCCCCTCAGAAGGATCAGCCTGGGCAAGAACACAGAGGGGCTTCCTATTGCACTAGGCCAAGAGGCTGTGGAAGACTGTGGCCACATTTGATCAAGACTTAGCCAGCAGCTGGTCTTCCATGGGAATGCCTGCAGAAAGAGAAAGGAAGCCCAGGCTGCCTGGCCAGCTGTAATTCTAGCTGATGTGTCTCCTGACCCTCTACCCCTAGCCGTAACTGCCCTGTGGCCCTGGGTTGTCTAGGTTGACAAACCCTATTAGTTCCCAAAATCTGGTGCATGAGAGGCTGTGGGTCTCTAGGCAAAGCAAGGTTTGCAACCCCAGAGCCAACCCTCTGCCTCGGGGTCCTTGAGAAGTCACAAGGTAAGAGGTGCATGGTCCAGCACAGACGCCAAGCATGAAAGCCCAGACAGGCCTGGGAAGAGCATTGTGTTTGAGGTGTTGTCCTGAGCAAGTGGGACTTGCTTCTCACGCCTGCAGTTATACGTTTGTGAGTTGTGAAATTAATCCTGCAAATATTTACACACAGCTTTACTCTTCCGAGGGGAAGGATGAAAATGCTGGCAAAGCGCCCACCTAAACCTCCCTCTCCCTGAGCTCTGGCTTTCAAAAAAAGATCCTGGAGCTGTTTTTTAGGAAGCCAAGTTCCTTATCCCTCCAGTGGAACACCAGGCCCTAGACTCCAAAGGTGAGGGACAGCCCATTCCACCTCTGAGTTACCTTCCGGGATATTACAGGCCCATTGACTGAGGGATTTGAACACACAGACACTGTCCCGTGGCCCTGGAAACTGAAGGACCCAAATCACTGGGCAGCAAGGGCAGCTCGTCCTGAGACTCTCGCGGGCTCGCAGGGGCGTCCTCATAGCCTCTCCATTGTGCTTTAACCTCCAGTGCTTTTTTTCCACTTAACATGCTCATTTGTTTTTAAAATTTTTTATTAAGATTCCTTTTTTATTATGTGTGTGAGCATGTGTCTACAGAGGCCAGAAAAGGCTGTCAGATGCCCTGAATCTGGAGTTTCGGGTGGTTGTGAGCTAGCAGATGTGAGTACTAGGAACTAAACTCCAGTCTTCTGCAAGAATAGCAAAAACTCTCTACTGCTGAGCCATCTCTCCAGCCTGTTTGGCATGTGTCTGTCTGTCTATCTGTTCATAACAGAATTTTGGTGTATATCCTAGGCTGATCTCCAGCTCAATACTTTCCTACCTGTGTGCTGGAGCAAGGGGTGATGTCAGTGTTTTCCTTTACAGGTTTCTGCCTTGTCTTTTGAGATGGGATCTCTCACTGAGGCAGGCTCTCTCATTGAGACAGGATCTCTCACTGAAGCAGGTTCTCTAACTGAGACAGAATCTCTCACTGAGGCAAGCTCTCTAAGACAGGATCTCTCACTGAGGCAGGCTCTCTCACTGAGGCAGGCTCTCTCACTGGAGCAGGCTCTCTCACTGGAGCAGGCTCTCTCACTGAGGCAGGCTCTCTCATTCACTGGATCTGCAGCTCACTAACTGGTTAGACTGGCTGGCTGGTGAGTTCTAAGGACCCTGCCTGTCTCTGATACCTTTGCATTAAACCTATAGGGGTGCATGACTACTTTCAGCTATTTTTTCACATGAGCACTAGGGACCTGAATTCAGGACCTTGTGCTCAATAGCAGGTGCTAAGCCGATGGAGCCATCTCCGCAGCCTCCTTCCTTCAGCAAGCTGTCTGTTTCCATCACGTGAGTCACAGATACAATGTATCATCTGAACACAGACCTGCAGCAGCCCTCTTCCTTCAGCAAGCGTCTGTTTCCATTACTAGCTGCTTGGCAGAGATACAAAGTATCTGAACACAAAACTGAGAAATCACAGGGGTGCCCTCTGGACCCCAATTCACACCTACAACATGGTGGAGACACAATTCAACCCTAGAAGTATCTGTGGGCAGGACCTGGGAGGCTGTCAGCGTGAAGGGTATCACCCAGCAACCCTGTGACCACCAGGCTCCTGGGCAAGAAAGGACATTAGCAATCCACCAGCAGGGGAAATTCTTTCAAAGAAACCAAGATTCCTTGAAACAAAAGAGTAGAGCATGAGGTCAGGCCCCCTGAGCCAGACAACCCACCTCTCTAGCTAAGGGGTGCCACTCACTGGTTGACAGTGTTACTTGCTAAAACCAGCATTTCAGGTTTAAAAAAAAAAAAAAGGCAAATATGGCAGTCCTTGGAAGGGAGGGCTTTGGCGGTTCATTTGGATTCGATAATGAATAATTTATAGGAGAGCTTTTCTGTAGCCCAGCATTCCACAATAAATGTTCCACGAGAATGTACGCAAATATTTCAACACCAATATCTCTCTGGTGGATTCGGCTGACAGCCCAAACCAGATTTGAGTTGCTACATTGCTTATTTACGAAAAATATCATAATCTTGCTTTTATTTGCATTTTTCCAAGTATTGGCGGGTGATTTGAGAGGCATGGTGGCAAACATAGCAGCTGCTGTTGGCTCCAGGGGCAAGGAGGGAGGGATGGAAGGGGGAGATGAAGGGGGAGAGGAGGGGGCAAAGAGGGAGGGATGGAAGAGGGAAATGGAGGGGGAGAGGAGGGGGCAAAGAGGGAGGAATGGAAGGGAGAGATGGAGGGGAAGGGCACAGGGGGAA
>JADRCC010568876.1:0-11098 GCA_019843855.1 Hylomyscus alleni
CAGCTAGGCCTGGAGTGCACAGCAATTGAACAATGAAGCAGAGAACTGTGTCAAGGCGGCAGCCCAGCTTATCCTCTGACCTCCTCGTGCATATGGGCAGACACACTCACACTCTGCACCATCACACACCCTTCATGGAAGGATGTTCACTTAAAGGAGGTTTAGGCCCCGCCCCACCCAGTATCCTTTTGCTTTCATTCTCTCTCTTTTTAAGATTTTATTTTATTTATTTTATATGTATGAATATATATGTATGTATTATGTACATACATAATATGTATGAATACACTGTATTATGAATGTATGTATGTATGAATACACTGTAGCTGTACAGATGGCCATGAGCCATCGTGTATGTGACTGCTGGGAATTGAACTCAGGACCTCTGCAGGCCCCACTCGCTTCGGCGCCTGCTCGCTCCAGCGTAATTCACTGTAGCTGTCTTCAAATGCACTAGAATAGGGTGTCAGATCTCATTATGGGTGGTTGTGAGCCACCCTGTGTGGTTGCTGGGATCTGAACTTTTGGGACCTTGGAAGAGCAGTCAGTGCTCTTACCTGCTGAGCCATCTCGCCAGCCCAAGAACTGTGTTTACTTAATGTAAAAAGCTTTACACTCTTTATATGGCTACTCAATGTTCCATTCATAAATATGCCATGATTCACTTGCTTTGTAGGATATTGGAGAAGTGTGTGTGTGTGTGTGTGTGTATGTGACTTTTAAACAATATTTTTGCACATCACTATAGGATATTCCTAGACATAGAATGCCCAAAGCTTGGTGCTTTTATACTTGTGATAGATGTTACATGGCAGGAATCTCAGCCTTAGGAATGCTGGAGATGGGGAGGAGGGCTCCAAGTCAGACGTTGTGGGTCACATAGCTCGCTCAGGTTGTCGCCTCCCTCGCTCCCTCCCTCCCTCCGTGATTAACCATGATGTTGTTTTGTTTAGTTCTTTACAGCTCCAAGCTCTATAGATTCTTCAAATATATCGAGAATCGAGATGTTGCTAAAACTGTGTTAAAGGAACGAGGCCTGAAGAACATTCGCATTGGAATTGAAGGTACTAAAATGTCTCAGCCAAGCAGGGCAGTGGTGGTGCCTGCCTTTAGTCCCAGTGTTCTAGGGGCAGAGACAGGCTGATCTCTGAGTTTGAGGCTAGCCTGGTCTACAGAGTTCCAGGACAGCCAGGGCTACATAGAGAAACCCTGTTTTGAAAAAACAAAAATAAAATAAAAAGGCTTGGCCAAGTGTTGAGGTTATACAACTAAGGGATGGGGTGGCTTTATGGCCACAGCCACCTCCTCTGAGCTTGGCTTGCAGGAGTCTTGAACCTGTGCACTTTGACACCACTGAAGGGTCTGCTTCATTGCTGTTTGTCCTTCCCTTCAGTTGAAGCAGTGAGGCATAGCCCTGAGTGGCCCTCAGGGAACTCAGCCCAGGACATGGGATTCTGAGCCCAGCTAGCAGCTGGGCTCACCTGAGCAAGACCATGGCTTTTTATCTAAAATTATTCTCTTTAAAAAAAAAAAGGGTTGGGGGCTGGAGAGATGGCTCAGCGGGTAAGAGCACTGACTACTCTTCCAAAGGTCCTGAGTTCAATTCCCAGCAACCACATGGTGGCTCACAACCATCTGTAATGGGATCTGATGCCCTCCTCTGGTGTCTCTGGTGAAGACAGCTACAAAGTACTCATATAAATAAAAATTAAAAAAAAAAAAAAAACAGCTAAAGAATTTGAGATTTGCCAGATCTGATGATGAAATTGTAGCCCTGGGGAGGCAGAGGGAGGAGGGTTCTTTGAGCTCTGGGCCAGCAGAGGGAGGAGGTTCTGTGAGCTCTGGGCCAGCAGAGGGAGGAGGGTTCTGTGAGCTCTGGGCCAGCAGAGGGAGGAGGGTTCTGTGAGCTCTGGGCCAGCAGAGGGAGGAGGGTTCTGTGAGCTCTGGGCCCGCTTGCTCTGCGTTTCCAGACAGGCTGATATGAGTACACTGTCGCTGTCCTCAGACACCCAGAAGAGGGCATCGGATTTCATTACGGATGGTTGTGAGCCACTATGTGGTTGCTGGGAATTGAACTCAGGACCTCTGGAAGAGCAGTCAGTGCTCTTAACCACTGAGCCATCTGTCCAGTCTGTCTTTTCTTAAATAAGATAAAACTCAGGCTATCTGAGTAGCTGCCTTACTGGGGGCTGGTGTTGATGCAGTCTGGCCCCTGTGCCCTGCTAATTTAGCACCGCATTGTGTCCACAGAACTCATGGCTGCATGTGTCTGACTCAGGAATTTTAAGTTGAGATAATTTCACTTTGCCTTTTTGGTGAGGCCTGGGGACGGTAATGGGACCTTCCTGGGCACCTGGCAAGCTATTGTGCTGGGAACACTCTACATGCAGAGAACTGGCTGCCAACTCCCCACCTATCACGCCACTTCGATTAGTCCCTCCATCTTGGTCTCTGGGAGCCCCTGGGTATTTGGCAGTTTGTTGGTTTTTTTGTTTTGTTTTGTTTTGTTGAAGTAAAATTCCACATTTCCTTACTTTTCCCTTAACCATGGCCTCTATACAGTATTAACAAGATCATAGTCCTTGTGCCCTGGTGAAGTGTTGTCCTATGGTGGTGTTTCCAACAATTACAGGCTCTCGAAATTAGTAAATTCTCTTTCCTTCGCATTAGAAGGGGGAGAATCCCTGTTCCTACCAGTCCCTTCTAGGAACAGAGGAGCCTTGGGGCAGAGGCTTGAGCAGAGGACACCGGTCACCTGCCACAGAGCTTTTCTTGCTGTGCTTAGATTTGGAAGGAGATGGGAGAGCGATTCCAGTCTGCCAGGAGTGTGAGCACAGCACATTTTCCCGTTGCAGGTTACCCTACCTGTAAAGAGAAGATTAAGAGGAGACCTGGTGGGCGGTCTGAAGTGATCTACAATTATGTGCAGCGTCCCTTTATCCAGATGTCCTGGGAAAAGGAGGAGGGGAAAAGCCGCCACGTGGACTTCCAGTGTGTTCGCAGCAAATCCCTCACCAACTTGGTGGCTGCTGGAGAGGATGTCTTGGAAGACCAGGAGATCATAATGCATCATCCACCACAAGTCGACGAACTTGACCGCTTAAATGCTCCTCTCTCTCAGATGGCTCCGAATGACTTTCAAGATTAGGGACAAACTCGTCTGTCCATCGCTGGAGCTCTTCTCTGCGTGGGCACCTCCAACCAGGCCTCCCCAACCAGGCCTCCCTGCCCTTCTGTGGTTTCTCACCATTAGGAGATGCTTCCTCCTGTCCCCTTCCCTCTGAGTTGTTAATGTGCCCTTTTCTGGGTCTGCCTCTGGCTGGGTACTTAGGTGACCAGCTTTACCAGCCCTGGCAAACACACCTTTTGGGTCTGGTGCTCTTGTTTGAATCTTTGCATGTACCTCCTGGTACACGAGAGGAAGGGGAGCCTTGCCTCACAGTTGGCACAGTAACCCACTCTTACACCGGGTGAGTGGTTTCACATCCAACACACGGCCTAATAGCAAAAGGACCAAATGTCAGAGGAGACAGTCTGTGCTGGGACGGGTGTGCCCACCTGAGGTGGTATGCCAGGGCAGGTGAAAGGCGGGGCCTGGGCACTGCACCCAGATGCCATCTGGATAGAAGGTCTGAAAGGAATTCCCAGGAGCTCCAGCTCAGCCCTGCTCTTCACTAACAGGAGCAAAGCGGCCCCCACGTCAGGGTCTGTGGCAGGAAGAGCAGTGACCCGGCTGTGTGCTTGTGTGGCCATAGGAGCAAAGCGGCCCCAAGACAGGGCTGTGGCAGGAAGAGCAAAGACCTGGCTGTGTGCTTGTGTGGCCTGATACTTCATTTGGAAGTGAAACTTGCAAATGAGGTGGCAGAATGGCTCCAGATGGGCCTTCTGTGGTGGAAGCCGCAGTGCCTGTCCCCAGAGACAGCTCATCGCTGTGGGTGTGGCAGGGAGGTGGGACCCTCCTTCCAGCTCCAGGGGAAGACATCTGTGCTGAGCTGGCAGGTGCTGCCTGAGTCCTCACACCAGTATGCTCACTTTTTTTCTTTAAAAACAAGCCATTAGCTACTGACACATGGTAAGGAAGTACTCTGGCCATCCCCAAATCAGATCCAGGCCTTGTTGTTTTATTGATCTGTTCATGCTTACATGTGTGGTAGACGGCAATCCAGATCATCCCCCAGCCCTTCCTCTGACATTTCCATGACTGCTTACAGAGTCAAGAGCCAGCAGCAGTGTCTGGGATCATCTTACTTCCTGGTAGAAGTTGACCTTTGAGTCTGCCCTCCACCCGGGCACTTCCCCTCAGAGGTGGTGTGTATGCTGTTTCCTTCAAGCTCCTTAGAGAACACGTTTGGTTTCTTGAAGACTGCTCCCAGAAGACACTGTGTAGCGTAACTACTTGATGGCAATAGAATGAGGTTTCGGAAGCCCCCCTCCAGCACTGAAGAACAAGAGTGTTCTTAAAACAGTGCTTTCTGTGCTTAGAGCTTCACAGTGGGGACTGGTGCAAGATCGTTCTTGCTCAGAAAGAACTGAAGGGTAACTCAGTGCCTCCAGCTGCGTGGTAACAGTTGATGTGTGGGCGAGCCAGCATCCAGAACATGGGCTGAGGTTATCTGCATCAAGAGGTTCCTTCTGTGAAGTTGCTTGGCTTGTGTTTGAGGCCAGGTCTGGCTTTGACTTTGTTGGTGCTACGTGATGGCCTCGCTGCAGCTGCCCAGCCCAGGCCCAGGGTCAGTGGTGCTCCCCGTACGGAGTGGCTACTTTAAGCACCTGTGATCTCTGTATGGCTCAGGGCTGAGCACACTCCTTTCTTGGTCCCTTGGGGTTGGCTCACTGGCTTTGGCCTTTGACACTCCAGCCCATGGAGTTTGACTAGGAGGCAATCTAAAGGCCGTTCCAGTGACACTGAGTGGTGGCAACTGAAGGAAAGGCTGGGGACGTAGGCTCCTTGTGGCAAGGGAAGCTTTTTTGTACCTCAGCCCCACCCTTACCTACATTTCAGTGTCATCGTAGTTTGGTGTCTTGCCTACTCTTCTCAGGGTTGGGTCACTTTTTTCCTCTTGTTTATTTTTAATTTTTTTGGTGGTGGGGTTACAAAACAAGGTTTTTCTGGGTAGCCCTGGCTGTCCTGGGACTCACTTTGTAGACCAGGCTGGCCTCAAACTCCAGAGATCCACTTGCCTCTGTCTCCAGTACTATAATTAAAGGTTTTCCCTGCCACTGTCTGGCCCCAAATTGGGACATTCGTTAGAGGTGGGACCTTGCAGGATCAAGGGCTAGATTACAGTTGTCTTTGGAGTTGATTACTGGCTATGTGAGAGGATGAGTTTGGGCTTGGTGCCTTTTGTAAGTGCCTGAATAAGCAAGCTGGGCCATGCGCACAGAAAGTCTCCTGAGAAAGGTAACTTCACTTCAGAGTCTCAGAGTACCTTACAGGGTAAAGGATAAACTGACCTGGGGCTTGACTCTTCGGCATGCCCTTGTTGCAGCTTGTGTAGTTGCTAGGAACACCTGCATTAAGGAGTTGGGAACAGGGGCAGACACAGTATTAGAACATAACAAATGTTACGGGGGTGATGCAGAATTTGAGGAAGATAGAGACTGGGTACTGCAGGCAGTTATTTAAACCAGCACCTCAGGAGATGCTGTGTGATGTCTGATGTATGCAGGGCTGGGAGTGTCTTCTCAGAGGATGTGTCTTAGGGGAAATAAATGTTCAGAGCACAGGCTTTAACTCAAGTGGAAAGTTTTCGTGGTGGCCATCAACAATTTCTGAGGTGGGTGCAGGGAACTCAGCAGGCCGCTGCTGCCTTCCTTCCCAGGAGGCAGGCCATTCTTGTGTCTGATGGGATCATTCTGGAGAATTAAGGTTTCTCCTAAGGGCAAAATGTGTGTGGATTTTGCCTCTTACATTATATTTACTTTTGAAGTTGCACTTGTTCACCTACCAGTGTTTACGGAATCCTGTGTATGGGATGCTTTTTCTATAATAAAGTATTTTTATTTGTGTCTCTTGTCATTTAATAGAAAAGAAAATCACAAAGCAAACGTCCAATGAATTCCAAGGCAAGGATAATGAGTTTCTTTTCTTGGGACACACTCACCGGAAGCTTGCCTGAGCTCCTCCCTGCTCCCTCGGCTGCCCTCCAGTTCACAGTTGCCATTGGAGATCTCACACTTCAGTCAAAAGTAACCGCAAGCTTAGACCTCTGTGGACTAGTTTTGTTTCAGATCAGATGAGTAACAATGATACGGTCTACATGACCTCTGGCTCTTATTACTGTCTTTGCCCTATTTTAGTCAAGTTTACACTAAGTCCTTGGTTCATTTAAAGCAAGGTTGGTAAAGCCTCTGCCATCAGGTATCCAGGGGTTAGGATAGCATGGTGGGTACAACAGGCCCTTCCCTCCAAAAGTTTTTAGTATGGGGCATAGACCTCTAGTCTAGGTCACTTAGTACCAGCCAGAACTGAACTGAAGTTCACAGGTTTCTAGAAGTCCTATGAACCAAGTCAGGAAGGACTTGGTGCCGTCAAGTGTTACTGCCAACTCTCCCCAGAAGAGGTGATGGTGCAAAGTTAGGACTCCAGGGTGTTTGGACTGTATTACTGAGAACCTAGTGGGTCCTGCACAAACAATGGAACAAATTTAGAATTTGGCAATAAGCAAAATGGGAAGAACCATTACTGACCAGTGGCACATCACAAGAGATAGGTCTAAAACTAGTAACATGGGGCTGCAGAAATAAGTGACTTACTGGGGAAGAGCACTGGCTGCTCTTGCAGGAGCTGGGTTTAGTTCACAGCATCTTCATGGCAGGTCATAACTGCCATGGAGATATGAGGTTCTAGCCGTACTTAGTGCACATGCAGACAGAACCCTGATAGATGTAAAAATCACTTTTAAAAAGTTCTGACAAGATGCCAAGCCACAAGTAACGGCATTTGCTCTGCAAGCTTGATGACCTGAATTTAGTTCCTAGGACAAGGGTCCTTATATGCATAGTGTGTGGAGGTCTGGGAGGTCCCCCGTTGTAAGCTTGTCGTTCTTCCATGACATCTCTGTCTAGAAGTGTTTTGACCCCACAAAAGTATACGGAGGTGAGGCCTCCCATAGCCTCTACTATGGAAGTCAGTTCATAATACCAGTTCCTGCAAACAGGCTGGTACAGCAAACAGAACGGCATTTTGTATCAAGGCGACAGCACATTGTTTCTGGACTACCAGTGTTCTGCTTTGTATTTCAAGCCAAAGTCACTTAAAAATGCATCACATAGAATGAGAACACCACCACAGTTCCATTATCATTTTCACAGTTTATTCAAAAGTTGAATAGTTAAAATGTGGACAATTTTTCCCCAAAACGAACCATCCCCAACGCACGGACTCTACCACAATTACTACTACTCCCATGCTCACCACACACTCCTGCAAACACACAGGTACCAGGACCTCAACTGTTCATCAAAAACAGAGAGCGCAATGAGTGCCACACACAGGCCCTTCTATCTCCTTTGTGTCAGCAGGCTCTGAATAGGGGATTAAGGTGCTAACATCAATCATCCTTAACCCAGAGTTGAGACTTCCCTAACATTCTTTTTTCTAAGACATGAAAACCCAAAGCAGTTTTGCTTACAATTTTAAGTCTTATTTTCTATTCTCTGAATGGCTGAGCTGGGACTGAGCTGACGGTCACAACTTCAGGACCAGCAGAGAGCTGATCCCAGCTGTAGCTTGGCCAGTGACACTGCAAGTTACCACACAGGTGCAAATAATGCTTTAACAGTTATCAACACTTAAAACCAAACTCTTGTAATGCATTAATATGGAACCTCCACATCTTTCTGACAGCAAAAGTCTTCTAAAAGTGGCAGCAGCTGTGACAGAGAAGGCACTTTGTGCTAAATTCAGTGTTTCTCATGAGAGAATGCCGCAGCAGAGAGGCAGTTCAGCCCAAGCTGCAGGCAACCCTTTTGGGTGGAGGGACAAGAATGCCCCAGGAAGGCATCTGCAAAGGAAAACTTTGTAATCATGATTTCAAGGCAAAATGGCTAAAGTTAGGATAGGGAAATACCAAGACAAACACGGTTGCACCATGGATTGAGAGTGAGCTCAAGAACTCAGCGGGCTGGTTCTGCCTCGACTCCCAAGGAGGCTGTGGGATCTTGCACGGCAGCGCCTGAACCTCCCTTAAGAACATTTGCAGGCATTGCTTGCTGATGGGCGGCATGTGTCTCCAGATGATCTCATACAGGAGTGGAGAGAAAGGAGGGTTGTCCACATGGTCCACAACTCCTTGGCAGTGCCCAGTGGCTTTGTGGGCAAGGATCACACTAGTACCTCTGCCATCAACAGAAGAGCAGCAGGAGTCTTTTGGATGGGAGCGAGGTCATGGATCGGGTCTTTGCCCTAGTACCATAAGAAAGGTGCACCATGAATAAAGGCTGTGGAACGCCACTTGTGCCGGCCGAGGGAGGGGGCGAAGTCACCGGCACCTGCAAGGCGGAGGCCGTTCCTTCTGCCACACTGTTGGCTGTTCACACAGACTCTCATTATTGACTTCTTTAACTATAGAATTTTCAGCTATAGAGAGAAGAAATACTTGGTGGGCTTGGCAGGTGACACATCACCACAGCACAGGCGTGGCTGGTACTCAGTGTGTATAAGCTCGGTAACAGTGCATGGCTGGTTTTCCCCTTCATTCTGATGAACTTGGGAAAATCAAATTCTCTTTACAACACATACCAAACTGGCTCATGGGGCTTCAAAAGAAGCAAGCAGCTGCTTATGGCCAATGGAGAAATGCTTGTCTTTGTCCTGTCAGCTTCCTGGTGCACTACAGAGGAATATCCACTTACAATCACATTTCAGAGACTTGACTAGGACGTATTAATGAGTTCTACAAACTTCTTGGAAGTTCTTTCAAGAGCACAAGAGGAAAGCCACAGTGCTGTACAGAGAACTCTGCCCCGTTTTGGGTTCCCAGCCCAGGCCCTATTTTGCTGCCTTCATGTAGGAAGGTATGGCCCCCCTGGCTGTCAGGCCCTCGAAGCGCTTGTATGTGTAATTGATGAAGACCCAGTCTTTGTTCTTGTAGTCCGTCTCCGGATGATTACTTGTGGTCACTGGCAAAGAAACAGAAGTGAGACTGAGTCACTGCCCTACCTCAAGGACAACCCCAGAGATACAGCACCCTGAAGAGGATTATCTTTCACTGTACAAGTTTTCCACTTTGCTCATTCATGTCCTTAAGTTCCATTTTCTCACTCCCGTCATTTCAGGTTACATAACCTTTAATCTATAAGTAACAGAAAAGCAGTTAAGAGCTCAGCCAACTCGCCGGGCGGTGGTGGCGCACGCCTTTAATCCTAGCACTTGGGAGGCAGAGGCAGGTGGATTTCTGAGTTCGAGGCCAGCCTGGTCTACAGAGTGAGTTCCAGGATAGCCAGGGCTACACAGAGATACCCTGTCTCAAAAAAAAAAAAAAGAGCTCAGCCAACTCGACACGATCCATATATCCACTCAGAGACTGATAAACACATAGGATCAGAAGTGCCCTTCCACATTCAGATATGTAAATATCACCCTAAAGTCACAGGGGACGCTGCAACACTCAAGACTGCAGTGGTGGCCAGTGGGATTACCTGTGGGCTTAAGAATATCAGACTCTGGAAATTCATCGAAGTTTGAGGTATCATCGATGCTCTTGATTTCAATAGATATCGCAGCTGGTCTCTCCCTGTCAAGAACAGACACGCCCCAAATGACCATAGGTGGTATGTTCACAGAGGGTACTGACCACGCACTCTCGGAGGACTCCTTCCTGTCTGACATGGAGGACTAGTCACTGTTGGCAACATTTTTTTTCTCTAATGCTAAATAAGCCAAATGATTGCATCCAAGCAAAATTATTAAAAATTGGTAATTCAGCCAGGTGTGTTGGTAAACGCCTTTAATCCCAGCACTTGGGAGGCAGAGGCAGACAAATCTCTCATGAGTTAAGGCTAGCCTGATATAAATAGTGAGTTTCAGGACAGCCAGGGCTACATAGAGACCTTGTCTCAAAAACTTACCAAAGTATTCAGTCTCAAAGACAGGAACAAGGGAGCTACAGCCCTGTGTCAATGCACTCATCCCCTAGTTAAGGAGTCCTCCTAGAAGGGAAACAGCTTCGAAGCAGCCCACTTTCAGCTCTACCCTGATTCCACTGGAAAGGTAAAAATTACCAGGATGCTGGGCCCAGTGGAGACCAAGGAAAGCATACTGTGAGTCCCAGGCTAGCCCAGACTATTCATCACACTATCTCAAAAAGACAAAATTCAAGGCCCTAAACCAGAACACAACTGCAGTACAAAATGGCAAGACACTTTTTGCTTAGCAATCGGTGAGTGCTGATGACAGCTGGAGCTTCAGCGGGTAGTCTAGGTGCCCGTGCCACACCTCCTCCCTGCCCTCTGAATTCCACCCCTTTTACCTTCTACTCGCTGGTCCTCAGTCTCCCAGTAACAGTCTCTGTTGGAGGCCCCAACCACAGAGAGGCTAGGTAAGAGCGAAGTCACACACTCCCGGACCCCCTTCACATGGCACGCCTGCCTGCACTGTGAGGAACTGCTGGGCCTGCCTGCACTGTGAGGAACTGCTGGGCCTGCCTGCACTGTGAGGAACTGCTGGGCCTGCCTGCACTGTCCTGTGAGGAACTGCTGGGCCTGCACTGCACTGCACTGTGAGGAACTGCTGGGCCTGCACTGCACTGCAAGGAACTGCTGTGTCCTGTGGCACACAGCAGACAGGGCTCACTCCTCAGTTTCCCCACAATGGAAGACCCTGAATGTCTAAAGGGCTCTCTCCCTTTACTTAGCTTGCTTATGATCTTTCCAGAAATCATAATCCACAGATGGTGGCACATTCCTGTATCCAAGCACTTGGGAGGAAGCGGCAGGAGAACCAGGGGTTCAAGATCACCTTCTGCTATATACTTCACAGAAGGCCAGCCTGGGCTACATGAGACCCAGTCTGTGGCCAGCAAGATGAAGATGGCTCAGTGGGTTCAGTGTGTCCTTGCCACACAAGCCTAGCACCTGATTTGATCCCCAGAAACAC
>JADRCC010568877.1:0-22364 GCA_019843855.1 Hylomyscus alleni
GATTACAGCTAGATTCACGTTTCACACCATTTCCCTCAAATCTTGCCCAAACATACAGTAAAATGTATAGTGAACAGAAACGACCAGACTGAACCCAAGCAGTTCACGGCTCTGTCTGTAGCGCTGTGCTCACACCTTCAGCTTTCAGGAACCAGCAGCTGGGTGCGCCTTCAGTCAGCTTTGCGCCTGAGGGAAGCTGGAGCTTGAGCCTGAGCTGCAGAGCCTGGCCGGGATGCACTGTCACAGGGGGGAGGCTGATGTGTGGGGCAGACTTCGGCACCTTGGGCACTGTCTTCTGCTTCTCTCTGGGGAGGGAGCCATCTACCACAGCGCTGTCAGACTTGCAGACTGGGAGCTAGAAGACCAGAGGACAGGTATTAAAGCAGAAGCAGTGCCCAAGGTGCCGAAGTCTGCCACCCCCAACCAACGCTATCAGGTAGTTCGATACATTAAAAGGCAGTGGGCGACAGACTTTCTCTTTGAAAACCGTTTTGAACTTGGCCCAGTTTTCTGCAGCCCATCTTATTTTCGGAGTTTGGGGAGCATGGACTTTTGAAGACAATTTGGTACTGGATTCACCACAGGAAACAGACAGCAGACAACGATCTAAGGATCACCGGATAAACCATGCACATGGCACACAGATACAGTGTGTATCATGGCTTCTACACATTTAAAAACAGACCCAAGGTCTCTGTTTTTATTAAAGGTTCGTCCAATTCTCTCCAAATTCCAGCATTTTCCTCAAATGCTCAAAACAGATGGAACTTATATTTTAAGTCTAACAGGAGATCCTCAAAGCAAGCCTTCTGGTCTAGTTATCCCAGAACGTAACAGGGTTCCCACTTCCGACTCCCTTTCTCCATGTGCCAAGCACATACCGGAGACAGACAAAACAAAACTGCACCAAGGCTCAGCACTGTTCTTAAACCCACATCCTCTAAGCTATCTTTTACGATAACTTACCACAGAAACTGTTCTTGCTTCTAAATCCATCACTTTAATTTGGTGATTATTAGTGTCTGCTACATATAACAGCCGACCACTCTCACCAATACATAAGCCTCCGGGCTCATTAAAGGCTGACTCCGCAAAACTGGAGCTGGCATCACCGGCATCTCCAGTCCCTGCTAATGTTCTACAGCCTTTTGTTTTTGGATCCACAACTTTAATCTAAAGAAAAAAGAAGAAATATTTCCCCTGCAGTCATTCCTGTTTACAGTAGTGCCAGGGAAACCAGAGGACTCCCAACTGCCATCAGTATTCTCAATAAGTAAGTCTCAGAACAGTAGCTAGTTCCAGATTTTCCTAAAAAGCCCAGCATTCATTTACATCATCGAAGAAGAGAGATTTCATCAGAAATTTCATTCAGATTATAAAATCTTAGCTCTACTGTGCTTTGTTGTAAATTTGTTTGTTTGTTTGTTTCCTGGAACTAAAAATAGCTTTTTTTCCCATTGTGGAACACACTTGCAGTTTGGCTGACTTCTTGAGAGCACTGTCTAAGGACTGCTTCTTTGCAGGTTACGTCTCAAGCACATTAAGCTTATGATTGCTCATCACAGTGCACAGAACTCTGCAGTAAGAATAGGAACAGCCAGTCAGACATGGCAATGGTATTGAAAATGGACGTATTTGCTCGTTGTCACTACAACTGCAATAGCTCAAACTCTTCATCTGCTAGTCCCAGGTAGCTTTCAACTCTCAACCCAACACAATCTGGAGTTATAGAAAAGAGGGGACTGCCCAGACCAGACTGCCAGCGGGCATGTCTGTGAGAGACTGTCTTGTTAGTTAATCTGGGGAGGCTTGCCCACTGTGGGTAGCACCAATGGGTAGGAGATGGTCCTGGTGACATAAGAAAGCTAGCTAAGCCTGGGCTATGAGCAAGCCAGCAAGCAGGCCTGTCTTCAAATTTCTGCCCTGACTTCCCTCAATGAAGGACTTATGCTTGAAGTACAAGCCAAGTCAATCCTTCCCACCCCCCCACCCTACCCCCGCGACGCCAAGCTGCTTTTGTTCAGTTTTTTTGTTGTTGTTTGTTTGTTTTGTTTTGTTTTCAAGACAGTGTTTCTCTGTGTGGCGCTGGCTGTCCTGGAACTCACTCTACACCAGGCTGGCCTCGAACTCAGAAATCCACCTGCCTCTGCCTCCCAAGTGCTGGGATTAAAGGCGTGCCCCAGCACTGCCCAGCTTTTGATCAGTTTTATTATAGCAACAGAATGAAACTCCCAACAGCTGGTTCATGCTTCTCCCTAACATGTCTCCTTATTTCCTGCCTTCGTTACTTGAGCACCTTTGATGAGTCACCATTCATACATTTAGGTCACAGCACCTGGAATTAGCTTAGCATTTCCCTCAGTTCAGATATCATAAGGCTATGGCAAGAACGGCCCAGAAGAAGCTGTGCAGCGCTGAGGGCTGAGGGCTGAGAGCTGAGGGCATAGCTGCTTTCTGTATCTAGAGTGGCACTGGTTGGAGGCACATGGGTCTAAAGCAAAGCAGCTTGCCTTCAGCCAAGACTCACCTTGTGATTGTAGGAGTCTGCCACATAGAGCAGCTGCCTCTTCTCATCCCATGCAACCCCAAGTGGATGCTGAAGCTTCGCATTGATGCCTACTCCATCAACATCACCAAAAGCAAATAAATTCTTTTATTTTTTTTTAAAGAGAAAGAAACAGCAGTTATTAAAATTTTCAGTGCTTTGTTAGGAGGTCACATGAAAACTAAGACCCTAGTGGTTTCTAAAGCTGGGACTTTTCACAGCAGTGCCGGGGTGCGATGGAGACTGGAGATCACAGTGGGCACAGTCTGCACTCTACTGGCTGCCAGGCTGTCTCACTCACAGCAGGCTCACATCAGCTAGTGCAGTGCTCCTCCTAATCCACTGCCACAAACCCAGTGCAATCGCTCTCTTCCCTTCCCCCGAAGGCTTATGTGTAGTCAGGTGGGTACCTCTCTCTGAGGGAGGGCTTCTCTTGTGTTTCTTTATAGTCATGCTCTCTCTGCTTTGACTGCATGTTATCGCAGACAGGCCAGGGATAAACCCTAACTCCACGATGGCTCACTCGGGGATGTGCGCATTGCACACAGCAGCTTCTTTACCATGGGGTCTCGCTCTCCGCCTACGAGGTGCTTCACAGCTCCATCTCTCAGCGAGACGGTCCGCACAGTGCTGCTCTCGCTGTCAGCTACAAAGAGGCAGCTCCAGGGCTCTTCTGAGGCGAGAGCCAGGCCTGACGGCTGGGCAAAGCCCGCCTTGTGAGGATATGCGTTGTTTCGATTTTCTTCATTTCCACTTCCAGCAAAACGAAGGCAAGTTCCTTTTTTGAGGTCACTGAAAGACAAGTTTATAGGTGGGTTCACAAGTTACTAAAGGAGCATAAATAACCAACTTGATGGTGACAGCAGTTAAACAAATCCACAGAACCAGTGATGGACGCCTGTCCACTGCTGCGGCTGTCCAGGCATTCTCTTAGTGAGCTACTACGTAGGGCCCTCTCTTCTCTTTAGTATAAGTAACTACTGAAATCACTTTCTAATACCAGGTAAGAAATCCCTGACGTCAACAATGATCAGATTATGAGATGATGAGATGATTTTATTCTCATTTTAACGTCTCAGTTTCATACAATATCAGGTTCTAGAAGAGAACTATTAATAATGAGATTATCTAGTTTTGGTTGTTTAAAATGTCTGTGTATTCTATAAAACTGAGAGCAGCATGAACATTTTAAGAAAATGATGTAATGACTGCATTAAATGATCAACTATACAAAACCCATTTTCACATACGCAAAGAAACATCTACCTGAAGTACTGCAGCACAGGGCCTGGTGACACACAACTGTAACAAGTTCAGGGCAGCTGCAACTGTAGAGAGTGCTGTCTCAAGATGCTGAAAAGGACCCCTACTAATTCCTTTTGTAACACAGAGAAGTTGACACCTTGATTTCTAGATTAATGTCAAAATGACTATAAGGATGACAAGGTCCTGTGAGAAAGGGGGCGGAAAGGCTGTGTGTTCACCATCTCCCAGTGGCACACCACAGGAGTCCAATGCGACCAGCACTCGCCAATGGGTAAAGGAAAGGACAGGAGGAGTAAGACACTGCTACTTTTTGGAGGAACTCACAGAATGTTCCTGGCCAGAGAAGTATGTGCAACACTTACACTGCAAGGGAAGAGGCCTAAACATGTTAGAGAAGAGTCTCGTGATAAAGCAAGGTGAACAGTGAGCTGACACTAAAACATTAGAGGCCAGCCCTGCCTGCAAAACTGCATTAGACACTGTCTTTGTAGCAATGCACCCACAAACGTAAGGTGCAGATTGATGTAATTTGAGCAACCATTTTCCTACTATAAATATCGATGAGCCTGACGAGGAGACTTAGGCAGCCCTGTAGCGCAGCCCAGCTGCTGTTACTTGTGGCTGCTGCTGCTGCAATCATACTTCAAGCACCACTAGTAACCTGACTGCTCACGTCACCATTGCCTCTTGCCTGAAAGACAGCTAGAGCCTCCTGAATCCTATCTTGCTCTACTCTGAGTGCTGGAAGGGTTCTTCTGAGAACACATTAAATCAGCTCACTCCTAGATTAAAACTTTCTATAACAACATTTTTGTGGCAAGACCTGATGTCCCTGACACCACTAGCAGCAGCTCCGCTTGGAAGGCCTCTGCTCTAGCAGTTGGCCATGACACTTCAAATCCCTTGGCTAAAGAGCTCAGCATGAAGGAGTGCAGAGATTCTGTTTGCACTGTCTGCCAACCTGATTCTTCTGAGGATGGTCATCTCTAACACAGAGATCATCTAATTTCACCCCTATTATCACACAGTGCCTAGTAAAAGGGGATTTGGCAAACATTTTAGAGCAGTGGTTCTCGAGCTCTCTGATGCTGGCTGTGACTCTTTAATACAACTCTTCATGTTGTGGTGACTACCAACCATAAACTTATTTTTGTGTTATTTTATAATGATAATTTATTGCTAAGGTAAATCATAATGTAAATGTCTGTGTTTTCTGATAGTCATGTGATCTCACAGGGATCACAACCCACAGGTTGAGATGCATGATTGTCATAAACCACTACACAACCGTGTTCCACACCTGTGCCTGGATACCTGACATCTTGGACAGCTAGACAGCTGTCCCTTTCTACAAATAAAGATAAGTATAATGGGCACACCTTTAATCCCAGAACTCAGGAGACAGAGGTAGGTGGATCTGAGTTTGAGGCCAGTCTAGAGTACAGAGTGAGTTCAAGGACAGCAAGGGCTACACAGAGAAACCCTGTATAAAAAAAACTAAAAAGAAACAAACAAAAGATAATTGTGATAGCTTGGAAGCTTGTACCTACTTTCTATGATTACATAACAACTTTATGGTCTGTGATTGTGTCCTGGTCAGTGTTTTTGTCAACTTGACACAAACTGGAGTCATCTGCGAAGAGGGAACTTCAACAGAGAATGCATCCATCAGATTGACCTGTGGACAAACTTGTGGTCACTGATGATTGACACGAAAGGGCCCAGCCCACTCTGGGCGGTACCACCCTGGACAAGTGGTCCTGGGTGTGTGAGAAAGCAAACGGGCAAGCCAGAGCAGCTCCAGTGGCCCTGCTCAGTGCCTTCACAGGCACAGGACAGACTTTCAGTCATTTGCTTATTCTACATACAGGCTTTTACTTAACTGTTATCTACCAAACGCAGCACCAGGCAGAGTACAGAGTCCATGGGACCAGGCTCCTTTCTTTAAGAGGCAGTCCAGTAGGAAGAGATAGTTATAGTCAGGCATGAACCAAGAGTCAGAGAGAGGAGTGCAGCCAGCCCTGACTGAGGCAGAAGGAGGAGGGGGAGTCGGGAGACACTGTGTGGAGAAGTACTGCTTCCCATCCCCACATGCCCAGTGCCAATGCTACCCTAAGTCTTCACACAGCAATCCCCTAGGTGACACAAACACATACAATGATGGAAAAGTAGAGAGGTAAAGGGGCTCACTCACTCTCCACAATAAGGAGAGCTGGGATTGGTAGCCACCCTGCTCTGCAGCACCTGAAGGAGTGACTGCAGACACATGAACTATGTTATGTTGTGAAGGATTAAAGCCCCACCTCACATTTCTGGTTCTCTCTCTAGGCACTCAGAAGAATGGCTCCTCCCAGGCTCTTAGAAATTAGATGCAGCCACAGGCTAACCCAGGCTGATGAAATACAAGTGGAAGTGACGTGCGTCATTTCTGAGCAGCAGTTTTGAGCGCCAGTTAGTGACTCACCACCTCCTCCTCTCCAGCTCTGCCAGAAGGGCTGGCAGGGCTCCTGACAGCAGCTGCTTCCTTAGCCTGGGGAGCAGACCAGTGCTCCCCAGTGAATCCACATGAGAGAGCAAGAAGCCTGCTCCACGCTTCCGTGGGGCCATGTGGTCGAGCACACCCTGACAGGGACAACACGTGCTGTGAGCATGGAGACTTGGGCAGGGAAGCTGGGGACTCCAAGGAAGACAGCTGTCCCAGGACACAGCCACTTACCTTTTCTTTGGCAGTGTGCCAGAGTCCAGGAGTAGTGCCCATATCTGGTGAGTCCCTGCCATAGCTATCCACAGGATGTCATTTCTTTGGACTTCTGAACCTTTATGAAGATAGGTAGCAGGTATTATATACATATCTAGTTAATACACTTCATGAAGATAAGTAGCACGCATTCTATACATATCTAGTTAACACGCTTTTCAGGGATGAAGTCCACAGATGACACTAACTTTTTATGAGTCAGCTGTTTTTAAAATGACCCCTCAGGGAAGAGTTTGTTACTAGAAACTTGCTTCCTCACCTGCAACAATTTCATGAGAACCCAAAGTTGTCATATTCTTTTTAATTAAATGCAGTACAGGGTGATAATTCAATACATGTTTACAATGTGTAATGACAAAATTAAATCAATTAGCATTTCTATTTCCTTAAACAAAATCCACACACTCTTATTAGCAGTATGTCAATCTGCATCTCTGGAAACAATGTTTTTAAACACTGATTTTTTTTTATGTGGCACAAAAATGGGCTGACATTCTCTAAGAAAACTGGCAGTTTCCATGAAAGAAGTGATGCAGTGTGGTAAGAAAGGTAAGAAAGAAGAGCAGTGTAGTAGCATACTCCTGTAGTCCTAGAGGCTAAGAGGCAGGTTTCAGAGGAGTGTGGTGACCCATGACTGAACTCCCAGAGGCAGAGGCAGGAAAAGCCCAAGTTGGAAGCCTGTTAGACTACATAGCAAGTTCCAGGCCAGTCTGAGTTACAAAGTAGAGACTCTGTGTTAGAACAAAATAACAATAAAAAGAAGCTAAAGGAATGTCTTTTTATTATCAAAGACATGGGATTTGACATTCAGACACAAAGAACAGCCATTTAAAAATGCATTTGTCTAGTAGCCTATAATATTTATGGGATTGTGCCTGTAGGAGTGTGCACATTTGTGTGTGGAAGCTGGAGGTCAATGTGGTGTCTTCTTCAATGAGGCTCTGCTTTATGGACTTACTAGACAGGATCTCCATGTGCCTGGAGATCCCTGATTTGGCTCGACTGGCTGGCTTTTTATGTGGTGCTCAAGACTGAGTTCAGATCCTCACACAGCATGGAAAGCCCTTAGCAAGTGAGCCACCTTTCAGGCCTGGTTTAAAATCTTTCAAGGAGTTCAGCAGACTAAGAGTACAGTATATTATAATATGCTGTTTACCACCATTATTATTACCATTCTATTTTTAGACACAGAATGATGTCACACCTATTATAAGGGGAAAAAGCTCTATTTCTCAGATTTATTCTGTTAACATATTTAATTAGGAAGTACTCTGAAATAACTGAGACATTTTAACTAAAGTAGTCTGGTAAGACATTATCTTACAGAGTAATCTTATTTGCAATCTCTTTAACTTCAAATATTTTGTGTTTTGAAGGGTATTCTTTCCCTAATTAGTAAGAAGTTTTAAATGCCTTTTAATTTAGTAACAACAGAAACAACCTACAATGATGATGGTTCTCAAGTTATCAAGGATGCTATAACTCCAAGTGCTTTCCAAAACCCATTCCAGATTTTGGAAAGGCCCATGAGATAGGTACTGGTAGCAAGTCCAATTCCAGATGAGTAACCAAGCACAGGGAAGCCAGCATGCCAGGTCAACTAGCTAGCAAAGGAAAGGAACTGAACTCTGGGCCCAAGCCAGGCAGAGAGAGAGACAGCAATGCCTCAGTCATGGTGTGCTGACCCTCTCTCTGTTCTCAAGTGCTATGCAGTAGCAAGTGTCTCAGCGTGCTTCCCTCACAAAACTGTGCTGCAGATATAAGTGGTACTAAAGGGGATTCTGCTGTCCATGTTCTGGGAGCTTGGTCTCTACTTTAGCACTTTAAAAGGAGATCAAAAGGCCTACACAATTAATTTTTAACACACATCTCTTCATCAGTTATTCTAGGGCTACTCTCTGGGGCTGCTAAAATGACTATGTCATCTAAGCTAATAAAATATTCCATTATTTCAGATATAATGACATTCAGATGAAAACTGCTTACAGGCAGCAGGACTCAAATGTCAGCCATGATCATTATTTCATGAATCTGGATCTTACCTTTAGAGCATGTTGCATTAGGCAAGCATAAGAGATCTACAAACTTAACAGCTGTAGCAGATGCAGGGTAAAGAGTAGCACACAATGTCTCCCTCACACATTTGTTAATTCGATAATAAGCACTGACTACTTCTGTACTACAACGCACGATATCCACAATGCACTCGTGTCAAAGCCATCACAAATCTAAGATTACAAAGGTACTCTCTAGGACCCAGCACATACCAGTGCAACAGAGAATGAGTTCAAGGTCCTTATTAGATAATGGCATTATTAACCAAGGAAATGAACAATAGAGTAACAGAAAAGCTTCAGTAAGTAAGGTAAACAAAGGCACAAATGGGCTGTACTTACTTTTACAATGTCTGGGATATTTGCCATTCACAGTATTCCAAAGTCTGTATTTATCCCATAACACGTTCTGTAGACAATCACTGTTTGAGGCCCACTACTAAGCTCTCCTAATTCTCTCCCAATGGAATTAAACTGAGCACCTGGTGTGGTGATGGCCTTTGAGACAAGAGGACTCAAAACAGCCTTTCTATGATGGAGGAGCCAAATAGTTCAGGGTCTGAATCCCTGGCAATTTCTGGCCAGCTTCCTCATCTGCCAAGTGAGGCTATGACTGTCCAGTCTTAAAGATGGCCAAGGGCATGAGTCCAGGCTCCGGGAAGCTAAGCACAGCACTGCACCTGCAGGCTTTGAGCTCCTACACCAAGCATGCTCCCTCTTCCTTCTCCTAGGACTCTCACTGGCAGCCCCTAGCATGGAGCTCTGCTCAGACTTCTTAATTCCCTACCCAGAATGGCAAACCTGTGCCACCATCCTCCACAATCACCACCGAAGGGAGTGAACCTCACCAAAATCAGCTTTGCACATGGGAGAGGCAGCACCAAGGTCATGCCAAAGTGAATCTTTATTACTAATTACTTCTACTTCTTCTTCACATTTTAAAGATATAAGTGTAATTGGATTATACATCTGTGGATTTCACTTTGATTTTTCAGATAATTTACAGTGGGGTTGGACTTGGGGTCTAACAGGGCTGAGAATTCTCGAGTTACATATGAAAATTCAGACTTTCAGGGCTTCAATGTTTCTAATCATAAAAACTGAGCAAACTAAGATCCACAATTAACCCATTTATTCACTTGATAAAAAACTTTCAAGATAATTGATAGCAACCATCATATTTAATGATGAAATAGTACAAACATGCTCCTGCCAACAGAAATGAGATAAAAAAACTACCAGTACCTCTATATAGCACCATATGAAGGTCCTAGCTTGTGGAACAAAAGCAAAAAAAAAAAAAATTATAAGCAAAACTGTATGTATTAGCAGTGACATGATTACATGTAAGAAATTGCAGAATGATCAGTGTTCTTAAGTAACTTCAACAAGGTCTGGGGTGCTCTCAGTAAGAATAAACCACCTGCAGAGAGATGGGGCGTGTCTGTAATGGTGCTGGAAACACCACATGAAAAAGTGTACACCTACCAAGAGATGCATGTCCTCTTCACCAGGCACTATTATGGAACACTATGAACAGCCAGCTCTTCATTTTGTTTCTTGGGCTAGAAACTCTGCTGTCACCTTGACTGACTCTCTCATGGGCCATATACATATACAATTGACGAACAAATTCTGTTAGTTCTTCATTTAAAAAGAGTGAAGAATTTGATCAGTTTGAACCATTTTGACCTGGATGTGAGGCACCATCAGGGGTGACTAAAGAATTACATCTCCACTGATATGTTGCTCCTTTTGCTGGGTATGGGCTCATATTTGTGTTCCCAGCACTCAGGAAGCTGTGGCAGGAAAATCACAGAGTTTGGGCCACAGAGTCAGTTCCAGGCCAGTGTGTGGAACTGCTTGCTACACGAGCAAGACTCTGATTACAAACAAAAGGGGAAACATGACTCAGGAGAGGTGAGATGTTAGGACAGGTGAGTCAGGCAAATTTTACTTTCAAGTTTGGAGCTTTTAGATCCTGTTCTTGCAAAGCAGAGCTTTGCTGGTGCACATCTGACTGGGAGGTCAATGTCTGGTTCTCTAAGTAGGTCAGTATAGTTCAGGCAGTCTCTTGTACATGCAAAAATAAAAGGGTGCTGTCACAAAGTACAGGGGCTTGTCTGCTCTTGAGTTCTGTCCGCTGACCTCCTTTAGAACAGTGAGGTAAGGGCAACATCAACTTCGGGTTTGGTCTTTTGGAGCTTCCAAGAACCAAGCAGCAGTGAGGGACATCAAAACCACCACCAGAATGCATGCTGTTGAAGGTGTTGAGCTTGGGCGGTCCTATTACCATCACTTTCATTTTATAAAGGAACAGAGAGGTTGAGGACTTGTTAAAATCTGCACAGCTAGACCTGGAATTTGAGCTCATCACTGACCTGACTCGTTAGCACTGGAGTAAGCACAGGGAAAGCACTATGGAAGAGAGCTTGCCCCGTCTATTTCTTTGGACCATTCCCTCCTCCCTGCTTTTGCCTCTGGTCCTTGTACTCAGCCCTAGCCTGTTGGGATGTCTCTGTTCTTCCTCACCTACCTAAGGCACCTTCTGATTGGTTTAGTAAAGAGTTGAATGGCCAATAGCTAGACAGGAGAGGATAGGTGGGAGTTCTGGGCAGAGATAGAGACTCTGGGGAAGAATCAGGCACAGAGAAGACAGACAGACATGGAGAAGGGCACAGGTACTGGAACTGAAGGAGAGGTAACAGGCTTCGTGGCAGAATGCAGATTAATATAAATGGGTTAATTTAAATTATACAAGCTAGCTGAGAGGTAGCCAGCTAAGGCCTAAAGCTCTCATGATTACTAAAGTCTCCAGAGCATTCCTTGGGTGGCTGGTGAGTCGGGACTGTCTGGCCACAGTAGCCAGTGTATCTAGGCTCATCTTCAGGGTGAGATGCTCAGATATGACTGCAGCTTCCTACTCCAGATGAGAAACTGGTTTACTCCCTCCCGCTAATGTCGAAAAAAATTTTTAAAGGTAAAACATAATTGTCAACAAAGATTACTAAAATAATTTTAAAAATAGGAATAAATTCAATAAAAAAAATTGAAAACACCCATAGTCCAGCTTTGAAAAAAACTGATCAGCACCCCCCTACCGGCCTCTGTGAAATCTGCAGTGTAAACACTGGTTTCCACAATTCTGAAGGCTCTCAATAAAGCAGTGATTTGTCACCCAGAGCCGAGGAAAAGACTGACGCAGCTGCAGGAAGGCAGCGAGGCTCCACGCAGTATGTGAAGGAAGGGCTTCTGCTGGGGAAGCAGGATGCAAGGTCTCCCCAGGACTGGGGTGCCAAGGACAGCCAAGAGAATGTATGAGGCAGCAAAAGTCTGTCCTAGAGAGGCAGGCATACAGGGACAACACGATACGGCTCTGTGTACTGGGATGACAGGACAGAGCCCCGAGGGTGAAGAAGACCCCAGGCAGCTACAGCCCACTGTCCACCCTGGAGCCACTCAACCAGCCCAACTAGAAGAACTAGAAGGCTCCTAACCACATAGTATTCTTGGCAATAACAAAACCCAGCTAAGCCCAGCTCTGTCTAAACTGACTTAGTTCCCCCCATCATGACACAAGCTCTACTTACCTCAGCTTTTACAGTGCTATTTTTTTTATTTTTATAAAATTACTTTTTTTTAAAAAAGATTTATTATATGTAAGTACACTGTAGCTGTCTTCAGACACACTGGAAGAGGGTATCAGATCTCATTACGGATGATTGTGAGCCACCATGTAGTTGCTGGGATTTGAACTCAGGACCTTTGAAAGAGCAGTCAGTGCTCTTAACTGCTGAGCCATCTCTCCAGCCCCTTATAGTTCTATTCAAGATGAATGACATAATTAGTGAGAAGACAAACATGAAAGTAAAAAGAGGAGAAGAGAAGAAGAGGAGATGTAGACAACACTCATTTTTGAAGCACAAAATTCAGAAGTATTGGGCTGAGACTCTGACTTAGTCTGTTAAGGACAGAGAAGAGGGAGTCAGCGTTCCTAAAGGAGGTGAAACTTCTGTAGAGACAGAACCTAAAACCAAGAGCAACACAGAGACACCATTTTTCTTTAAAGGCTTAATACTGAAAATGAAGAATCCTCAAAACAGGATCATCAGCTGACAGACACAGTCAAGGGACAATCAGCGAGCCTGGAGGCAGATCAGGAAGAGTGACTGCAACAGGGAAAGGGAAGCAAAGGAAAGGAAGGAAGGAGACGCTCTGGGGGAAGGTGAGCTCAGTACCTGGGGGTCCAGAAAGACAGGAACAAAAAGTGAGAATGTGAGGAGATGCCAGAGGACTCCTTGAAAATGATGAAGGACACCTGACTACAGAACAAGGACAACAAACCACAGTAGTCCATCCACATGGGGTGACAGCCAAATGGCTGAAGCTGCAGGCAAAGGATCCATAGAAAAAACATACTTTACACAGAAAAGATCAAGAGCAAAATGAGGAACTATATTATCAATCCAAGGTCACCTATGAAGTCAAAGTGTTTTCTGAAAGGAAGGCTCAAATATTTTCTCAGCTCAGAAAAAGGGAAGAAATCAGCATAACTGGTGTTGTGGTTTAAATATGCCTGGCCCAGGGAGTGGCACTATTGGAAGGTGTGGCCTTGTTGGAGGAAGTGTGTCACTGTGTAAGTGAGCTTTGAGGGCCTCTCCTAGTGCTCAGGCTCTGCCCAGTGCAGAGAAGCCAGTTTCCTTTTGACTGCCTTTGGATCAAGATGGAGGGCTCTTGTCCTCTAGCACCATGCCTGCCCGCATGCTGCCATGCTTCCCACCATGATGATAATGGACGGAACCTCTGAAACTGTAAGCCAGCCACAACTAAATGTTGTCCTTATAAGAGTTGCTTTGATCATGGTGTCTCTGCACAGCAATACAACCCAAACTAAGACAACTGGTTTAAAAGAAAGTTGAACCAAACCCAATAGGCAGGAACAATGATTTCAAACACATGCTTGGGACTGAAGAAAACAGCCACTTGGAAAAAAATGGCAATCAACTTCATTCCTAAGCACTTATCCAAGAGAAGGAAATGAATTATTACCACAAACAGAAACTAGAAATGTTAGTGGAAGTGGTACTGTATTTACAAGTTTTAGCACTAAGTGGAATGGACTTAGTTCATGGAATGAACTAAGATGAGCTACACAACATCAACAAGAAACAGCCAACTACAACAGGGATGGTGAAAGTACTGCCCTCAGTGGAAGTAGTTAGTCATAAGGAGCTGTTTAGAGGAGTACAAAGCCATTGCTGCCAGTGGCTGGAGTACATGTGGTGACATGGGAAGGCTGAGCAAAGAGCCACAGGAAACTTTCTGGGTGACCCTGACTGCGGTCACAGTTACACGGCTGTGTGCACTTATCAAAAACACATATCTACATATTAAGAATAAAATTTGCTGTTTCTAAATTTTACCTCATTAATTTGAAACAAAATAGTTTAAAAATCTTGCAGCCTCCTCCGGCAATAGACAGGAACTAAGAGAGAACATCACAACAAGCAAAGAGTAAGAGACCTTGGTGCTCTCATGAGACCCTCCCCTCAGGCCTCGGGGATTTCTGCAGAGGAGAAGGTGGAAAGATTGTAAGGACCTGAGGGGAGGGACGTATGACTCCAGACACAACAGGACTGAGGGACACACGAACTCACAGGACAGTGGCAGACAGGACATGCAGAGGTTCACAGCAGATGGGCCCAGCGCTGAGGGGAAGCAGACATGGAGCTCCCACCCACAGCTAAGGTGCCGTGTGCAACTGACCCCTGCTAACACTTGAGGGTGGGTCCCATGCCCAGCAGCTGATGCCCAGCAGCAAACCATCTCAATGGTGCGTTTATAGACTTCTTATGTCTCATTTTGCTTTGTTTGTGATTTTCCCCCCCTTTGATCTTATTAGTCGTTTGTTTATATTACGTGATTTCTGATTTTGTGAGTTATTAATATGATTTTGTGTGTGCGTTGTTTGCCTGTTTGCTTTCTTTAAAGAGAAGGAAAAAGGGAAGGGAGTGGAGCTAGGGTGCTGAGGAGGACCGAAGAGAAGTTAGGAGAGGGAAAAGCATGATCAGAGTATATTATATGAAAAAAACTTCAATAACGTTATTATATAAAAAGAATCTTCTATCAAACTTTAGATATAAAAGTACAACTATTTTTCAATATAAAAGTATACAGGTCACAATGCATAATTCCCTTCCACATACCTGCATCATTGGATGATTAAAACAAAAATATTTACTGATATTTTATAGATGTCATGTGATAGATACATCTAAGCATGTAAGTGCGAAAATACGTTTTGTCAACAAACTATTAGCTGAGCATATTCATGCTGGATTCCAACCATTAAAGGTGATGTAAGAAAAGTGGAGTTTGTATCTAGGGAAAATGCTGATTAGAGTCAAGGAAAGTTAATGGGATTTAAGCACAGCATCCTTTCTATAACTGATCCTGAACCAGGGACCACCTGAAGCACTCAGCATTGGCAGGCTCTGACCTCTACGATAAAACACTTCACAGGCTATTGTCTGGCCATCAGCAGAATCAAGAGAGGAGAAACACACCTTTTAGAAACATGGTAAAGAAGTTTGTAAAAGATGAATCCATCACAGACACTACTATCTCACAGAAAAGTTATCATATTTAAAGTGATAAGATGAAATTTACTTTTGTAAAATCCACTTTGCTAATTATTTTTACTTGATTGCAGCAATTGTATAATTAAGTCAAATGTGCAGATGCTATTTAAAAATACACATATTTACAAATTACAAATATATTTAGAATAGCTAAGCATTTTTTCAGTCTATTTCTTTTCTTTTTCTGTATGAGTGCTCTGTCTGCATGTATACCTACATGCCAGAGGAGGGTATCAAATCTTTTTTATAGAGGGCCATGAGACACTATGTGATTGCTGGGGATTGAACTCAGAACCTCTGGTAGAGCAGTCAGTGCTCTTTCTTAACTGCTGAGCCATCTCACCAGCCCCTTAAGTCTATGTTTTTCCCTAAGCTGAAATTCTTGGTCAATTACATATTTAGCAGTTTTCATCTCAGTTACTTGCCATTCTTCTTACTCACCTATACATGTGATAGAGTAATGTAAGTCCCATAAGCACATGCATGTACAAACCTCGAAAGCATCATCATTTGAGGACTCTAAGTAGCCTCTATGATCGCATGTGCCCTCTCTTCAGAAGTCACTAGTGTAGAATTTTATCTTTTTCTTTTCTCTCTTTTTAAGTTTAAGTCTGTGTGGATGCATCTTCTAATGCTAATGTATCTTCACTTCTACACAAAACTCAATGGAGTTTCCTTTCTTCCGCTCCTGAGGCCAGTCTATAGTTCTGGGTAGCTGTGGTCCACTGATGCACACTAGACAGAATCTACTATTTAAAGATATTACAAAGCAACCCACTTTTCATATTTCTTCCTGATAATTCTGTCTTCTCATGAATTATGACAGAATTTAATAAAGTTTTATAACATTTTTGAAACGTTAGAAAAGGAGCTTCAGAAGAACCACTTCCTTGGGCTGCTGAAACTTTCAAGTCTTTCCTCTAACATCTGTGCAAGCCAGCTCCAGAATCTTATCATTGAAACATGCACACTGAAATGGGAATGGGAAGACTGCCCTACTTTGAGTAGAAGAATACTTTAAAAGAAGATAGAATAAAGGCAACTAGCTAAGCCAATTGTTAAGTGTGTGGAAAATTATTTTCAGCCCTCATATTTATTTCTTTACATGTATTCAAAAATTCTCCCCATGCTTTGAGAAAATAAAAACAATTTACCTAGGTGGTGAAAAAAAAAGTCAATAGGAACTACTTGAATAAAAAGCCCTATTTTTCCACCAGGAGAATGGCTAGTTGGGTGTGTGTGGTACACAGCTACAAACACAAACACCCCATGCTAAGGTAGCCTAGGCTACATGTAGGCACCTGGTGAAACTGGGTCTTAAAACCCAACAACAAAAAAGAGAAACTGACTTTGAAATGTACATTTATATTTCTTAAAATACTTATGGATATTTTACAAGTCATCATAATTTTTTTGGACTATCTAGATCAGCAGTTCTCAACCTGTGGGTCACAACCCCTTTGAGGGGGGGTCACACATTCAATATCCTGCATATTAGATATTTCATTAAGATTCATAACAACAGCAAAATTACAATACCAACAAAATAATTCTATGACTAGAGAACTGTATTAACAGGCCACAGTGTTAGGAAGGTGGGAACCTCTTGGCAGACTGACAATTGCTCAGCTGGCTCTGCAAAGAGGAAGTCTACTAAATTCCATCTACTTCAGTTTCACAAATGATTAATCTCAATGACAAAATTTAGAATAAAAAAGTTAAAGACCAATAAGATTACAAAAGAAAGGTGTGAATGCCCTAATATTACAAAATGGGTCATGTGACATCACACTTTGTTGAGGATAAGTTTGTCTCTCGATTCCCTAGGGACCAATCCAACAACATAAATAGGAATCGTAGTCAAAATACTCCGGAGATAAATGAAATCTGAAAAAACATAAGCAACCTGATCTTTAGGAAAACACCACAGCTATTCATATTACAGAGATCAAGAAAACATTCTCTAGTACACAATCAGAGATCATTTGTAAGCAAAAAATTCAAACATTGTGGGAGGCTGCATTTTGAGTTTATAAGTAATATGAAATAAATATGCACATATAAATGTAAATTAATATTATAGATATTTCTCAGTAGAGATATTTAAGTGGCATCAAGCACAAAGGAATTTAGTAAGAACAACAAGTCTCATCTTACGATCCAGTTGTCATAGTTATACGTTAATCTAGGCTAGGACTCTAAAGTAACTCAAAGCTATTTTTACGTTGATCTAGGTTAGGACTCTAAAGTAACTCAAAGCTTTAGTTATGAAGACGTTTTGGGCAACATATCACTTTGAAAGTCTTATGAAGCCGGGTGGTGGTGGCACATGCCTTTTATCCCAGCACTTGGGAGGCAGAGGCAGGCAGATTTCTGAGTTCGAAGCCAGCCTGGTCTACAGAGTGAGTTCCAGGACAGCCAGGACTACACAGAGAAACCCTGTCTCGAAAAACCAAAAAAAGAAAGACTTAAAAAAAAAAAAAAAAAAGAAAGTCTTATGAAAATCCAAATAATTGTCCCAAATGTTAAATAAAATCTCTGGGCTACTCAGTACTTCATAGCCATTTTATAGCCTCCATAGCAAAGGCACAGTCCAGACACCCAGATTAGCCAGCTCCCTGTAACTCTAGAGACAGACCGCATGAGCACTGAGAACAGGCCTTCAATCGGCACCACACCACACCCTGAGCTCGTGAATACTTACGTGCCAGGCCCATCTTCTGCAGAGCCGATGTGCCTTTGTACTTTTCTACTTCTGAGAAGAGGACCATGACCAAAGTAACTTATAAAGAAAGAATTTACTGGGGGACAGGGCCTTGCTTACAGTTCCAGAAAAGTAAAGTTCATAACCATCATAGCAGGTACACCTCTGGGTGGACAGGCTTGGTGCTGAACCAGAAACTAAGTGTGTTAACTTCTGATAAAGGGGAAGGGGAGGGAGAGGGGGAGAGAGGGAAAAGGAGAGGGGTAGAGGGAGAGACAGGAACACAGAGCTAGTGCTAAGTGGGAAGGGCATGGGCTTTTAAAACCTCAAACCCTATCACCACTGACACCTCCTCCAACAAGGCCACACTTCCTAATCCTTCCCAAACAGTTCTACTCACAAGGAACCAAGCATTCAGGTGTGACTTTATGAAGACCTTTCCATTCAAACCACTACAAGATGTTCACAGAATTAGGTTAAATGCAGGACATAAGCTGAGTTAAAGCAGGACTTGAAAATTAGGGTTAATAAAGATGTGTTTCTTCAAAAGCATATCACTTGGCTTAGAACCTAACAATACTTGTCAATAAAGTTAGGATTTCTCTTAGGGAGTAAGACAGATGTATTCTCAATACAAGGATAAACAACCAGCAATACTAGAGGAGTAACTGGGAAGCTTTAAGCCTAGATGAAACTTTAAATATTCCTTGGCCATTATGTATATCTAACTCATTAAAAGTACATTGTAATTTTAAGCAGAGCAATTTTTGATAGAAATGCTGTTAAGTTGAACATTTCTGGCTCTGTATTTATCTATATCCACATGCTTTCTACAGCCTCATGGTGAGTAAAGTATAAATCCCTGTCCCCTGACTTTGAATTTTTGTCTGCATGACTTGTGTTTCTGTTTTATTCTTAGATCCCATGAATCTTACATATAAAACATAGCTTCCCCTCTTTTTGAGAGAGCACTAGCATAGCAGAGCAAGAATTCTCAATATGAAGTTGACAGAATACACTAAGAAGATCACATGGACCACTCAGTTTCAAATCCTAGTTCCCATGGACTCTACGTCGGTATTAAATACAGATAAAACCACCTCAGCACAGAGGACAAATGATCAGAATCCTGGTACTTCTTTTAGTATGTTCATATGGCAATACGGCACACAGGCAGCACGTCTCATTTGTCATCGGCATCTACCCAACTCTTTAGAGTAATATTTTCTAATTAATCAGAAGATACTGTCCTATTTCCATACTTGAACATTTTTTAAGAGTGAAATTTATTTTTCAACTAGAATAAGAGGATATAAAGAGTATGGAGCTCATGAATAATCATTGTAGTTTGTAAAACCAGAGAACTGTCAGTTTAAGAATATTTAGAACTACATTAACTGGAGGATGCAGGTCAGAAGAAATTGTTTAGAGTTTAGTGCATACTGAGTGCCAATCCATGAGTGAGCCAGCGAGCCAGCCATTTTTATCTTTTTTTGTAAAATATAATGTAATGTTATATATAATGTATTCTATTTGTATATATTATGGTTGCCTTTGCTCTAAACTAGCAAACTCCAAGCTATAAGTACAAATATATAAAACAAGCTACATAAACATTTCAAGAATATTTTTAATTAAAAAATTAGAAAAGAATTTTTCCTTTTTCTTTTTCTTTTTGCTTTAGTTTGGTTTTGTGTTTGTTTGTTTTGTGTTTTTTAAACAGAAAGGTTTCTCTGTGTAGCTCTGGCAGTCCTGGAACTCACTTTGTAGACCAGGCTGACTTCAAACCCAGAAATCTGCCTGCCTTTGCCTTTAGAGTGAGATCAAAGGCATGTGCTACCACTGCTCAGAAGAAAAGAACTTTTTAAAGATCTTATTTTTATCAGCACCATGTGCTGGCATTTGCTGTTCAGCTCCGTACCTGAGGTCCCAAGCGCAACATCCCATGGGGAGCTGATGGGCTGCTTGGCTCCCTCCTCACCCCCTTCCTTATCTGTTCCTTGAACACCAACGCCGGCTACAGTAGTCACCTTCTCAGCTTCAAGGTCTATCTATAAAAAGTTCAGTACATCCTTTATTCAATGCATGCTACTTTTGCTTTCAATATGTGAATAATTCCAACAGAACATACAGAGTATTTGAAATACAATGTCTGAGAAGTTGAGTCATAGAGGACTTGTCATGCACATATTCTTATCTGTCCCTCTCATTTTCTAGTAGTAGAAAGGAATGAATTACCCACATACTACCTCATGGAGGAAAAAAAAAATTAAATTAAATTTTAAAAATTATTCAGAAGAACCAACTTTTAAGAGCTCAGTAATTAAAACCACACCCATTTTTTCTGTAACCTACACACAGCAATATTAACAAAGTTCTGCATAGAATAGGGCTTAGTGACCAAATAAGTGTCCTCCCTAACTTGACAACAGTATATCAGCATGTTTAAGTGTCTAGGAAGTTCCCAAGACTAAAACACACAAACAACAACAAAAAACCCCACATCTTCTTTAATTCTTTAAGTCACAATATATATTTAAAAAATAAGCTTACACAAATATGTTTCATTAAATATGTTATATGACAACTTTGTGAAATAAAGATAAATGTCAATGTTGAATGAAAGTGAAGTATCAGATGCATTGTGATTGCTTAACAAGGGAAATTATATGCACTTTGATTAGTTATTGTCCAAACTGACAATAACTTAATGATCAGTAGACTACAGTCAAAATCAGTATTGGTAGGAAATGTTTAAGATAACTAGGTTTATCTGTAATGGAATATGATACTCATATCATTCCTATGACTAAGACAGAATAAATGAAGCATATAAAACATTGTTTAATAAATTCCATTTGTTTAAAAAATTCTCTAGAAATAGTCTTTGAAGTCCAAATTTATATAAGAGTATACTGACAGAGAATTTCTCTGAAATCTTAATGTATTTTTTCTTTCCCTTCCTCCTTCTCTCCTACCCTGTCTCCTTCCTTAATACAGGTCTCATGTAGCCCAGCCTGGTCTCCAACTTGTATATAACCAAGAATGACTCTAGACTCCTGATAAACATCAAGGTATCTTGACTAGAACTATTAAAACTTCCACTTAAAATGAAGATTACCTTTCTTATAAGGTGGTTTTCAGTGTCGGCCACATAGATGACATTATCTGCTATAGCTACACCCTGTGGAGAATTAAAAGACGACTCTGAAATCATCCCATCTTTCCTTCCAGGATTAGGTCCTAAAAGACAAGACAGTCGTGAGATTTTTTTTTTCACATTAAAAAAGCAACTTCAAAGTAATATCTTCCAAATAAATGATTTTAAAATTTGCATTTAATGCTGGGATTTTTTAAAATAAATAGCACAGTATTTCAGTATTTCTATTTTAAAATGAAAATGTGGGGTGGACAGATGGCTCAGCAGTTACGAGTGCTGGAGTGCTGGCTGCTTTTCTGGAGGACTGAATTCAACCCCCAGCACCCACGAGGCAGCTCCCAAACAGTAGCCCCTATGGGACACGGTACCCTCTTCTGGCCTTTGAGGGCACTACATTACACATATATGGTGCATACACATACATGAAGACAAAACATCATAAAAAACATAAAAAAATTAAATCATTAAAAATTTTAAAGTGGCTGGGCGGTGGTGGCACATACCTTTAATCCCAGCACTTGGGAGGCAGAGGCAGGCGGATTTCTGAGTTCAAGGCCAGCCTGGTCTACAGAGTGAGTTCCAGGACAGCCAGGGCTATACAGAGAAACCCTGTCTCAAAAAAAAAAAAGTGAAACTGTCGGTATTTTCCTCTGTTTCTTTGTCTCTATCTATTTTGGGTAATGACAAGCCTTATACTGTAATAGTTCTTTGAGCACTTTAGTAGCATATAAAGCAGAAAATAATTTTAAAAGCCTTTTAAATACCTGTTACCTATACTAGAAAGTTAAAAATAACTTTAACCTTTCATCAGCTAAAAAGGATAATTTTTAAAATTTAATTTATGCGTGTGTGTTGCCTGCATGTATGTATGAAAAGTACCGTGTGGTGATACCTACAGAGGCCAGAAAACACCATCAGAGCTCCTGGAGCTGGAATTACAGATACTTGTGAATTGTCACATGGGTGCTGGGAATGGAACCCAGGCCCTCTGAAAGAACAAGTGCTCTTAACCACTAGGCCACCTCTCTAGCCCTGAAAGGGATAATTTTTTTTTAAAACACAATTTTGGACAACACACTAGCTTGACTATAAAACAAAACTCTACATACACTCTTTCCCAAGAAAAATACTCACACTCCAACTGCTGTAAATAGTCCTACACCTCAGAAGACATCCTGTCCTCTTGAGTCAAGAGTCCCAGGTGACACTCCTCCCACCCGCTGTCTGTGTCACTGT
>JADRCC010568880.1:0-10944 GCA_019843855.1 Hylomyscus alleni
CCTTATTCCCTACGGGAGCAGACTGCCCACTGAGCTTGCTTTGCAACATAATCCAGCTGAAACAAAGGATGGGTCTGTGGACTTTCCCTATATAAACACAGTGATGAAAATTAAACTTTGAGCCTTGACCAGAAACTCTGTCCTGGCTTCATCCTTCTCTAGCACTCCGTTCCTTTTTCATTTCCAGCCCCGCTTTCAGGTAACCCAGTTCATCCATGGCGGCAGACAGCTCCACTAAATAATCATGTAGTCAGACTATTATGCTACTTCTTGTGAAGTACACACCCATGTGAATGGAAAATATGGAGACAGAATCTTTAGTAATTAAACTGCCAAATCTCAACCACTGCTTAAAAGTAGGCAAAAGAAAGGTGTGTATAGCACAAACTAGGTGTCTAGACCAAGATAGATGTTTCGTAAATATTTCCATTGTCTACTAGGGAAAATACTGAACCACAGCAAATACTGAACAGTAATGCAACAGACATGTAAACTAAGATATAAAACTCATAAGACACCCCCAGTACATCTGATAAGCCACACGGTATTTTAGCATTGAACATTGGAAGCCACCATTTTTAAATGTTGGGAGAAGAATCTTGTAAGAGCCAGGAAGCATAGGATTCTAACAAACAGGAGCAGGTGCAGAAGCAACAAAAACTTGGCTGCAGCAAACTGTCAGGTCCTGGCAGTACTGGCTGAATTATGCTGATTGATAATGTCAGGGGGACGGATGGCATAGCTTAGGCCAGCCAGATATATGGCCATGAAATCCTGAGTGCCACAGATGGTAATGGACAGCCATTAAAGAATTTTGATGAGAACTATGACAGCAATGATTTAGCTGACAGAAAAATTACCTTGAAGGGGCACAAAAGGCTGGTGTAGAGTGTGATGCTGGAGGGAGAAACGATGGGACACCTGGCCACGGCACAGGAAGACAGACAGGGGTGAGGCATGCACATCACACAGGGTCTTTGGGATGGGCATGTGGTAGACTGGAGAGGAAGGATGGAAAGTCCCTGATCCACAGGGAACTGAATGTACTAAATGTGGTGTGGAAACTGCATGTGGTGCAAAGGGATCCTAACCTTTCTAGCTGTCGTTAAGTTCAGGAAGGATATTGATGGTCCTGGAGTTCTCTTTTTCATACTGGTCATGGCTGACTGACACAATCCTAAGTTATCTGGAACTAAGGTACCAGGGAATGTGGGGTACCTTGTGCTATAGTGTATACCTCAAGAGTATACACTATACCCAGCGAGGCTGATCATTGTGGTGAAACCAAAAGCTGGCAGAACTTTTAGACTTAGCCTGGCAAGCAGTGATTGGGTCACAATGACCTTGAATCCAATGCTGGTCACATGGCTACCGCTGCGTCTCATGACAGTAGCTACTTCCCAGAAAAGCAGGTTGCTATAAGAGAAGCTTGAATCCCACCCCTCTCCTGCAGACACGCCCCTCCTTCAGACAGGCTCTCTGAGCTTCTCCATCTCTCTATACAGATGGGCGTGGCCATTTCAGTCACTATCCATGCTATTTCAATTTTCTGCTACCACAATGTTGAGTCAAATAAATCTCATCTCTTTCTATGGTAACTTAGTCCCAGCTATTCTACCACACCATGCAGAATGAACTAAGAAACCACATGCTTAAGAAGTTACCATTCAGGGCCTGGAGCGGATGGCTCAGCAGTTACCAGCACTGATTGCTAGTCTGACTCCCAGCACCCACATGGGCGCACAGCAACTTGTAACTCCAGTTTCAGGGATCCATTGCTTTCTTCTGACCTTTGCGAGCACATGACTCACACAAGGTGTACAGACACATTCAGCCAAAACATCAATACACATAAAATAAATCTTATATATATAAAGGTCATTATGCAACTTAACCTAAAATCCTTTCCAAGATCCTAAAGAAACAAAAGTACTTTACTGAAGATGAATGGTTTTAAGACTGAAATAACAGAAACAAAAGAGAAGGCTTAGTGGTTAAGAGCACTTACTGTTCTTGCAAAGGAGGGAGAATGTGTTAGCATTCAGTCTAAGCTCCACCCCAAAGTTACCTGGCAACAGCCAGGTAAGCTCCTCCCTAGTTACCTGGCAACAGCTAGGTATGCTCCTTCCCACAGTTACCTGGTAACAGCCAGGTAGGCCTGACACTCTATAAAAGGGGTCTTGCCTTTCTCTCTTGCCTCTTGCTCTCTTGCTCCCCGTATAGAATAGAGTTTATTCAGGGCATGGGGAGGGGAATTAAGATGGTAGTAGAGGCAGAGAAAGGCAGAGAGTAGAGAAGTAGAGGCCGGCCATGACCATGTGGAGAGAGGGGGAGCAAGAGAGCAAGAGGCAAGAGAGAGAAGCAAGGGGGGGGGGGCAAGCAGTCCCTTTTATAGTGGGTCAGGCCTACCTAGCTGTTGCTAGGTAACTGTGGGTAGGAGCACACCTGGCTATTGCTAGGTAACTGGGGTGGAGCTTAGATAGAATGCTAACAGAATGACTTTCAGTATTTAAGAATTCATCAGCTCTGCTGAAGGGTTGGCTCAGTAGTCAAGAGTGCTGGCTGCTTGTACAGAGGATTGGGGTTCAATTCCCAGCACCCACATGGCAGCTAACACCTGTTGTGGGATCTCTCACCTCTCACGGACATACATGCAGACAAAACACCAAAATAAGCAAACAAACAAAAGAATTCATCACCTGCTAAAGCTAGTATTTCCCCTTTCCTCCAGATTTTTTTCATTGCTTTTAGGTAAGATGTAATTTTGTTATCTGTAATTATGTGTATGTGTGCAGATAAGCACATATGTGTTTGGGTGACATAAGAGGTCATAGGTATGAAAGTCTCCTGGAGTTGAAATTACAGGCAATTGTCAACTATATGATGTGGGTGCTAGGAACGTAATTGAGGTCCTCTGCAAGAGCAATACTGTGCGCTTAGCATCTCTCTAGCCTTTCAACTTATCTCTTCATTTTAAAATGTTATTTATGTGGACATGTGTATGTCATGTGTGTTGTTTGGGTACCCACGGAGGCCAGATGGACCCTTTGAAATTGGAAGTGGGTGTCAGCTGTCTGAACGTGGGTGCTGGGACCTGAACTTAGGTCTTCTGGGAGAGCAGCTATCACTACTTCTTCACATGTACTTATCTGTGTGAATGTGTGTGTGTGTGTGTGTGTGAGACAGTGTATATGTGGAGGTCAGAGGACGACTTGTGGAGTCGGCTCTCTCCTTCCACTGAACTCAAGACTGTCATGCTTGGCAGCAAGGGCCTTCACCTATGAGGATCTCTTAGGTCTTGGTTTATTGTTTCTAACTGATCATATTCAATTATAGTATTGTAGAGTGATGTAGCATTATCATCTCAATATCTGTTATTTGAAATGCTATTTACAAATTGTTTCCCCCATTTTGAATCAAATGAAAGTGAAGTGTCTAACCCAACTGGTCTAATGTCCATCACGCAGATGAGCTGAGAGCCCTTCCTTGCTAGTATGCCATAAGTGGTTAGCATTATCATCTTTCCTTTTACATTTATGGACTCAAGCTTAGCCTAAAGATTAGTAGATGTTTAAGTTTAGGTAAACCACAGTATCATTGGGAGGCACCAAAGTTCTAATTCTAGTGATACTATTTAGACTTAGGATGGATTTTTAAAGTGCTATGTGATCTGTGGTGGTATCTAAGTTTGTATTGGTTCATCTTATAAGACAGAACTTAAAAATAGATTTAATTTTCAAAATGGCATCATATTGAAAGAAAGGGAATGTATAGAATCTTGAAAGGCATAAATAATCATCTTGCCCCTTGGAAATAACTATAAAATAACCCCCTTAGCTTTAACTATGCCCCATTGTCATGACACTATTAAAAAATGAAAAACACTTGGCCTCCTAAAGGCTTAGGTTAATAGTCTCCACTGTGTGGATTTGTAAAGATCAATGAGTCAATCGACAGAAGCCTCTGCTTAGCCAGCATAACATCACCTCCACTACATTCAATTTTATTTTAAAGACAACTATTGTTACTATTATCCTTACCAAAAATTAGTGTTTAAGACATTACATATTTTTATAAAGAGTTTTTTTTTCTGTACTGAGAGTGATACAAATATGTGTATTAAATATTTTAAAATATCCACACACCTTTAAAGACATCTACCCCACCACTGGAACACGGGAATCAAGCTTCAATCTGACCAAATTACAGGAACTCAGTTTACAGGAAATAGAGAAGATGGAGTCCTAGGTTTCCAAATCCCCAATTTTTTCTGAGCTAGAAATATAATGCTCTATGCATTATGGGAGGTAGGAGCTTTCGAAGACAGAGCTTCATAGTAGATTGATGTTACTGAGGAAATGAACTTCTCACAAACATGAAGTTGAGTCCTAGTGTGCCCATTGCATAATCTTTTACTTTCTCTCCCCGGAAGCTGCCTGTCATGTTAGAAGGTAGCAAGAAGTTCTCACAGATACAGTCCCTCTCTCTTGGGCTTCTGAACCTCCAGATGGAGCCAGAGAGACAAGGGAGAGATGGAGAAATGTCTCTCTCTCCCCCCATACCCATACCCATACACACACACACCAGACAGAGACAGAGAGACAGAGAAATGCTAGGCCTAGCATGGGCTTTTGAAACCTTGAGACCCATCCCCAGTGACACACCTCCTTCAGAAGGCCACACCTCTTAATTCTTCCTTAACAGACCAACAGTTGGAAACCAGACATTCAAATATAAGAGCCTAGCGAGAATCAACCTCATCCAAAGCAGCACAGTGAAGGTAACTTTGTATCCATCATCTCCTTTACATAGACTAGGGTAACTTTGTATCCAATCCAAGATGTGTTGTTTATGAGCACCTCAAGTGTTAACAAAGTGTCTGAAAAAATAGCCACTGAGGGCTATTAGTGACCCTATTGCTAGGGCTATTAGTGGCCCTATTGCTAGGGCTATTAGTGACCCTATTGGACAGCACAGGCATGGAGAGTCATGTTGAGCTAACTGGCCATGTTGAGCTGAGAATAGCTTAATATTTTCTAAGGGATACAAATACAACAGCAAGGATAAAAAAAATCATGGAAACAGCACGTGACTAATCAAAATGACAGGAAGTGTGACAGAAGCCAATTGTGAGGTACACAGCTTTTATTTTACAGATTGCTTTAGCTTAAAGGCAAACAACACAGTCACTTTAACATGAAAATTCTGAGAGAAATACAGGTAAATTTATACATTAGATGAAAAAGACTCATGAACCAATCACAATGTGTGTATGGCATTTAAATCCCTACTAACACACACAAACTTAAAAAGAAAAGTAGTATTATAAACAAATTCAACATTAAATACTAATTAGGTATTTGTTGATAAGGAATGATTTTTTTAGCTATGTAAATGGTAAGGTGACGTTTTGAAAAGCTTCATCATCTCCTTTACATTATATTATATGCCCTGCTCTGAACATCATAATCCAGAGACACATGAATCCCGTGGGTTGGACGTGTGGCAGGAAAGATGAATCGAGCAGAACTCACTGTGTGTTCATCTCTAAGGCAGCTGGTTGATGAGCATAGAGAATTCACCGTATTATTCTGTTTGTTTCTGTGTCCATGAAAAACATCGTAAAGGAATACACAGGGGGCTTTCTGCTGCAAGCTGTTTTGGAGGATTTACCTGAGTGACAGTCCCTGGGAAGGGAGAGTGTTTTCCTGTTCAAATGCAAACACCTGGGCTCATCAGCAGCCTACTGAAGGAAAAACCTTTTGAGGCTCCACCCCAAGGAATATGCACCTTCAACAAGCTTCCCTGGTGAGTCTTAACATTCACTAAAAACACTGATTAAAATTGAGTGATTACCTTCTAAAAGTAAACAGTCACTTCTGAATTAATCTGTTTTATAAATTCAGATGTTTTGAATATTAATTTTCTTCCAGGAAACTTAAACTTCTAGGAGACTCTTCTCACCACAAGAATGATCTTTTAAAAAAGATATATTTAGTTATTATTATGTATACATTGTTCTGCCTGCATGTATGCCTGCACATCAGGAGAGTGCACCAGACCGCATAGTAGATGGTCATGAACACCATGTGGTTGCTGGGAACTGAACTCAGGACTTCTGGAAGAGCAGCCAGCACTCTTCACTTCTGAGCCACCTCTCCAGCCCCACAAGAATGATTTTTACGTATCGTATCCTAGTACTTTTGTAGGAGAGTATTTATGGAGCACCAACTGTTTGCTATGCACTCCAGGCTACCTGTCTTTAGTTGAGTGCCGTCATGAAAGTATCAGCCAAGGAAAACTGAAGCCTTTAGCTAGCATGCTATGTCCTTTACTGTGGCTCTGCAGCATAGCCTTCGCTCAGTGTTACAGTGTAGGCGTACAGTAGTACTTGGTCCTCCATGTCTGCCCCCTTGGTGGATTCAATATCTCAGACAGAAGATATTTAGGAAGTAAATACTGAACATGCACAGACTCCTCCTTTGGCATTATATCCTAAACAATTTGCTTAACAGCCGACACAGCATTTGTGCCCTCCGCTATCTGGACAGTGTTCACACGGGCAAGTTATAAGCACTACTTTGTATATAGACTTGAGCAACCATGCATCTGTGTACAGGGAGGTGTCTTAGTTATTAATATCCATAGATATTAAGGTGAGACAGATGGGAGGAACACACCCTGGGCAGAAGGTAAGCTTATTGTTGCAGTACTGTTACATACCGATATCAATGACTGCAAATCATTTTCTACAAATAACCCTCTTAATGTTTGTTTTTCCTTTAAATAAGCTAAGGTGTTGGGGGCTGGGGAAAAAGTGCTTTAGACCCTTCTCTGGTGCTGTGGCTGCTTTCATCAAGGACTGTCAGCCTTGTGCAGTTGGACTGCCCTAACACCTAACAGTCTGTGGAGGTCTTGAAGGTACATGGTAACCACAGGTGCTTGCGGCAAAAGCACGAGTTGTTTAAATGCTACTTCAGCCATGGTTTTCAAATGCCTGGCATGAGACCTTTTTCTTTTCTTTTCTTTTCTTTTCTTTTCTTTTCTTTTCTTTTCTTTTCTTTCTTTCTTTTTTTTTTAAATCTTACAACTCTTGGTAAACTACAGAAGACCCTGCTTACCCTGAACTTATTCTTACTCAAGCCAGAGGGAGAGTACATTGCCTGACAGCCCAGCAAAAGGTCAGTGACTGGTACAAACAGACTTTCATTTGTTGTTGGAAATTTTCCTCCAATGATTTTTGTCTTTCAAGGAGACAAACAGAATACTTTTTCTAACAATCTTAAGTAACCAGACTGGATGACACATTGTCATTTCCACACTAAGCTCGCCAAGTTAACATAACAATTTCCTGGGCCTCACTATGTAAAAGTAACTTTTATTTACCAGATATAATTGTCTCTAAGGCTTACTGCCTCTGTTTGCTAACCTAGGCCTAGTCCTGGAAGCTTCTAGCCTCTGTAAAATCTAATCTAGGCCTAGAATGTTTTCAGCCTCTGAGACTTACTGCTGAATAAACTCACCCTTTCTAGTTCTTTCTGAACTCTGGCTAGCTGGTTCAACTCAGCTGTTCTGGCTCAAACTCCTCTCCAAACCGACTGATTCACCCATAGAAACAGTTTTTTCCCCCAGTAGATATCACAGTCTTGAGGTTCACAGTGTGATCAAATGCCCTGCAACACATATATGGCCACATGTGGCTGGGTTGGACATTATATAGTTATGCTTGATTTCAGAACCTGAGTATCACCATCATCATTTTATAATTGTATAACTTGAGTACATCATTGGATTCACCTGGTTAAGACCAGGTGTTACTCTTCTAAAGGACCCGCGTGTGCACCCTAGCACCCACGCAGTGCAGCTCACAATCACCCTAACTCCAGCTCCAGGGTGATGAGCCGATGATTCCGGCTTTCACCAGTACTCTGCATTCATATGAGCACAAACACAATTCAAGACAAAACAAAACAAACAAACAAAAAACCCCACACACCTAAAGTCCTTGATGAATGTAGAGATTATTATTTAGATATTTAATCTAAATTAAATTTATTTAGATTAAATTAATGTGGCTGATGCTATTCTTGGCAACTCTCCCCACTGCACCTGCACCTCCATCTCCACCATCTACATCAGGATCCCCACCATGGCAGAGAGTCCTTTTGTGGGCTTCGAACTCTGCTCCCAGAGGTGAGCAGCTAGTTTGGTTTTAGCAAGCTTTCCCTTTCCTAGAACACATTACACACAAAAATACCGACCTATCCTATGACATCCTTTCCTATGTTTTGAAGAACCCAGTTAGCACATTCGGGTACGTTTGAAATCCGTTCACTAGTCACTCACTGAAACACACGGGTAACTATGAGGCTGGCAGGAGAGAGTTCTTGTTCTAGCTACTATTTACCACGTGTGTTTTGGGAGTACTGGGTATGTCTCACAGCCATCCGACAATGTAAACCCAACTTTGTCATGTAACAAGACTCAAACGAGACCGGAAAGTATATCTGCATTTAAGGTATAAAGGATGGATTCTAACTCCAGCTACCATTTCATAGTTTCTTTTTTAGGAATCTGGGACAAAACTGGCTTCCGCACCCATATGTTTAAAACTTTGGCTGTGACAGATGTGCAGTGACCATACCGGACAAAGAACGAAACCACCAGAGCTGCCGGTCGCTCTCCGCAGTCATCCAAGGTCCTGGGTGGGACCCACTGCACGCAAGGATGGGGAGCCGAGGGCTCACAAGTCCTTCCCGGGCCTGAGCCCCAAGCTGGCGGCAAGCGGGGGCCCGGTGGCCCCCCGAGCACGGTGAGCCCGACTCACCTGCGTGGCCTCCAGCCGCGCGCGCACCTCCCGCATCAAGAACGGCTCCAGGCCGCGGCCCGCGGTACAGAAGAACCGGGCGCCGCCAGCGGGGTCAGAACCCGGGTCTGCCCGGGCCGCCGCCATGGCGCTCGGGCGCGACCCCGAGACCCGGTCACGTGAGCTCGGGAGCGCGCCCGGGAGCCTTCGGTGGAACGTGCACCTGAGCGTCGGCTTCGCGGGCCCGCCCCCTAGGGAGCGTCCGGGAAACTACACCGAGCCTCCTGCAGCCTGGCAGCTCTCTGATTGCCAAGGAATCCTGGGGATGCTGTGCCTGGCAAAGAATCCTGGGGATGCTGTCCTTAACGGTCTTCATCAAAGACTGGGCCAAACCAGTTAACTCGGGGCCAAGAGCAGAAATTCTTGTTCTCCAGCAAAATGTCTTCATGTTCCCGAAACTTGTTACATTTCTTGAATCGGACCGATCACCTAGGTAAATAATGAATGTGCCATCCAGTTTAGTCTAACCGATTTGAGCTAGTAACAGTATTTGAACGGTATTAAAACAAACGAACAAACAAACAAAGAACCTCTTGAGTTTCAAAATGACAAAATCTGATATATGTAGAATAAAATCCATCTCTTATTCAACAGCATTAAATTAGCTATGTAGTTCTATATTGAATCAGAAATGGATGCCAGTGAGTAAGCGACATTCTCTCCCCGCTTGCCCAGTGGTTAGCTCCTGAAGGGTTGGGGCGGTAGAGCAAAGTTCCTTATGGAGTCTTGTCATCTGAGCTTTTCCAAAGGTCAGTCCTGACTCACCCAAGACCTGTCCCAAAAAATAAAAATAAAAGAGGGACAACACCTGAGGAACGACACCTGAGGTTGTCTTCTGGCCTCTAGGTGAACAAATGCACGTGCACCCTCACACATATTCTCCTGCGTACACAGACGTGTACGTGCATGCATGCATACATACACAGTCTGTACTAAAAAATAACCTCAGATGCCTTCAGCCGAATTTAACTTATCCAACTGCAATTTGCCATTTAAATATTACTTATTCAACAGTCAGGAAATTGGAAGTCAACAGGAACAATTTTAGAACGGACAGACTTTACAGACTTTAATTGTTTTTCACGTTTGGTAGTTCTGTACGTTTTTCTAGTAAGTTTTAGTCATTTTTAGCCCACCTCAAGCTACACTTTTAAAGTGGAGTAGTTGTAGCATGTAGTGTAGGACATTTGCTTCACAATTTCTCCCTGTTATGATGTGATTGTCAATTCCTTTAATTTCAAAGGTGTTTACTGTATGCAACTGACTCTCAGAATTCAGATGCTTTAGATGCAAGATTCCTGAGGAGATGATCATTTCATTCATCTGGATACCATAGTCACACGCACGCTTACTCTTGGTAGATAGTCAGTCAGTTCGGTGCTGAATTGGATGCAATTCATTGGCATAAAACCAAAAGAAAGAAAAACACAGGGAGTCTCTCTCAGCTAGGAAGATTGATATAACTGCCTATGATGCTTAGTTTTTTCAACTTGATACATCTTAAAATCACCTATAACCCTCAACTGAGGAATCAGGTTGGCTTGTGCTCCTGTCTCTGGATTGTCTTGCTAATTGACACAGCCTACTGTGGGTGGCACCATTCCCTAAGCTGGGAAAGAGTGAAGCAAGCTGCCTTGCCTATAAACAGAAACCAAGCAGGCAAGGATCCGTTTATTTATCCTCTTTCTGCTCTTGAGTGTCGAGGTGGCCCATTCATTCCCTAACCTGGAATCGTAAGCCCATCGACCCTTTTCTCCCCGCGTTGCTTTTGGTCAGGGTGTTTTATCATGGCCACAGAAATGAAACTAGAACCCCATCCTATCCGCAGTGGCTGTTGTGAGTAGGCATGGAGTAAAGGAAAGGAAGTGTGGGCAACAAAATAGGAAAGTTGGGGTGCTGAAGGGTAGGATGTCACTGCACCCTGAACTTCTTTGCCACATTGCTGGTTGCTTTCCTTCTTCCTTGTCTTCTCATCTACATATTCTGTAGCCAAGAGGAATATCCCTCAGAACTACTGGGATGGTCTTTCGGCATCATTCTTGCTACTACCCTTTCCTCTACGCTGATGCTGGTGAGTG